>JADRCD010200895.1:0-10589 GCA_019843815.1 Montemys delectorum
GATCTGAAACTCCATTCTCATGTATATAGTACATGTCAAGGGGAAAGTTTAAAGCTAACTACTACAACACTGTTAAAGTACCATTAAACACTTAAATAATAGTTAATATTAAGCATGCATCTTTATTAAGCACCCCTTTTCTTTAAGTAAACAAAGACGTTGGGTAGAGACTAAGTCTATCTGACTTAATATCGTACAGCTGTCAGACCTTCCCTAGTGTCCTGTAGACCTTGAGCTAAGAATCACAAAGCAAGCAGCTTGCTGGAATATCATCATGCCTGCACAGGCCGTGTTGAAGATTCCATGAATGCCTAGGGGAAGCTATATGAACATCATAGCTGCCTGTTGCCTTAGCACAATGTGGACTTCTGAAGTAGCTCAGCCACTACTGTGAAAAATTACTTATGCCAGACACTTTGCCATCACAAAGCTTGGTGAACATTACCTCACTTGATGAAATGAGTAAACAAAATGTCATATATTTCCAGATTAACAATAAAGTGTGTTCTATAAAAGGAAAAAATGAGAACCCTTTAAACATGAACTGTACAGCATTCTGAAGTCATTTCTACCCACATTCAAAGAGGGACATATCCCTTGGTCATCCAAGAGACAGTTTGCAGTTAATACAAATATGATCGGTCATTTGGAGGAGGGCCATCTGAAATCCATGCAAGAAGAGTTCCTCATTTGTATGAAGACTTGTACCATGATGGATACAAATAGTCCTTCATTTAAGTGCGAGTCTGCTGGGATGGAAGTAAACATGTAGCCCCACATCCTCTTTCTGGCCACTCTTTTGAAAGCCACCCTATGTTATCTCCTTGTGCTATGACATTCTGTGCAATAAAAGGTTTCTGTTGAGTGGGTATTTCACAATTACGTTTGAGCTCTATCATTAGTAGAGTGTGCTGAGATGGCAACGTAAGAGAGGACAAAGCAGCAGCGGTTGAACTGTGGCAGTCATGATGGTATGATGGCAGCAACATGATGGTGAAGCACAGGCAGCATAAGAGCTTTAGAGAGCAGCAGGCCAGAAATGATGCCATAACAGATGGCAAGGTCTATGGAGAGCTGAGGATAAGAAACTGCAAATCTAGTGGACAGAAGTCCAGAGCCTTAAGGGCCGAGTGTCTCCAATTAGCCTGTCTCATGAAGAGCAAATGATGTTATAAACATGTAACAAAATTGTGAGCTGCTCACTTATCTGTAAAATAAAACCTCACACAAATGACCCTGGCAACAACTTCTCTTAACTGACCATGATATACCCAATTTCTTGTAGGCATGGCATTCTTTCTTGTGCTTCTCTCTGTCTACTGTGTGTGCTCCTCATTAAATCTTTTATAAGAAGCTGGGAAGATGACACAGTGGGCAAAGGGTTTGACAGATTTGAGTTCAGATCCATAAGACCCATGTAAAAACCATATGTGGTATCCCCTGTGGGTAGATGAGAGAGGCAGGTAACACAATTCCCAATGTCCCTAAGCAAGTTAGTACCAGTATAGTTCAGAAAAAACCAAGAAACTGTCTTGGACAAGGAAGAAGTCAAGTATCTCTACAATACAGGGTTTTCCTCTGACCTACACAAGCATGTGTGGTATGCACCTGCCACACTCTCACACACATGCTTTATATACATGCATGAACACACATGAACATGCACATGCATACACAGAGCTACAGAGAGAGAGAGAGAGAGAAAGAGAGAGAGAGAGAGAGAGAGAGAGAGAGAGGGTTTTGTTTTACACATTATTATATACACACAATGCTATATATATATTATATTAAGCATGGTTATTTTGAAAAAAAATAGAATCATGGGTGTAGTTCAGTTCTTATTTACATTTCTCAGAGTTTTTCATTTTGTATAGATAGAATATATTGTTTTGGTAAGTAAGGTATACTATGAGTATGCTAATGTAAAATCGAACTTTGCCAACATTTTTACTTATTGGAAACCATTACAAAATAGACTTTATTGCTTGTAAATATGGAAAGGATAACATGTTAGCCTTTATTATAAAGGCAGAAATCTCATTTTTAAGTGGAACATATTGTCTTAATTAGGACTAATGGCATTGTCAACAAAGAATAAGATCAGCCTGGTTGAGAACAAAAAATTGCATTACTTTAAGGCTAATTAGATCTGCAGCCCTGGGGACAAACATTCAAGTAGCCTTCTATTTTGTTCCCATTTTCAGAGAAAATGGAATCTGTGTTTAGGACTTAAACTGAAAGAAAAGCTAGTAGTTACAATGTTTGTTACTCAGGATTGTGAGTGATGCTGTCAAAATGTAGCATAAACTGAAGCTATCTTGAAGAAAGGGATCTATGGCTATCTCTTTCAGAGCAAAGAAAGGTCATTAAAGGTTAGTTGAAGGTCAGTATGTTGGCATCTAGTCTATAAACTTACCCTCTCATGGGCAGACAGAAACTTCCATTTAAATGCACTGAACCAATCTCAATGGTTTTGTTTCTTCCTGAATGGCATATAAATTTGAAAGGAAACAACATGGATTCTTGCTGTAAAATGAGGGTTATGAAATTTGAGCACTTACAGAAGTCAATATTTATATTTCCTAAAAGTTTAGTCAAAGTTTATCATAGCTAAACATATTCCTGTTGTGGTATTAAATACTAGAATGACACAAAACAACGCTAATTAACTTTCTATATTTCAGGTGCCAACCACAAAACAGCTAAGCTATCATCTACTCAAAGGAACCACTTGTTCTTCAGTGGGAATTATGATTCCGTCACAAAACCAAATGCCAGCTCAAGGCTTACTTGCACAGAGGACAGGGATGGGGCATTTCAGTGAATCAAAGGCAGAGAAGGTAAGATCTTGAGTTACTTGCTCTGATTTGGGGTTGTTGGATGGGGCTACTGGTAGAAGATTGCATGTTGGCTATTTCCAGGTACCAACAGATTATCTTGTGATGATCCTCTTCTTGGAGCCACAGGGGTGTTTACTCAAGCAGACATGGTCAGTTCACCCTCAAGATGCCATCAACAAGATGGAGTCTTTTTTTCCCCAGTAAGTTCTACACAAGCTTTACAAAATAAAGAAAAACACCCTCAATATTTTATACATTAAAAACAGTAAATATAGTTTTCCTAGTTTTCTAAGGGTAGTTTTAATACCCCTTTCATTAGGTTGTTTTCCTTAAAAGAAAAATCTGTTGCTAGGGAAACCCATCCATCTGAACAACATTACATGATGACACCATCGTGAGTGGAAGCAGATGTGGGACCACAACTTATTTATCTTTCATTTAGCTAGGGGGGGAAAAAAGTACGCTTTCAGCAGTGTCTCCATTTTTCCCCCTCTAGTTTTAAAGTTTAGTATAAACAGTGTACAAGAAATTGTATCTGAAAGTACCATAGACTGTGGAGAAGAACTGAATATAGTTTTACATGTGGAAGTTAAGTAATAAGTGTTCTATCATGAAGGCTGACAACTTTTTAAGGCACTACATTTAAATATCAATATTTACTGTTTTCTTCAACAGTTCATATATTATTTAACTCATTGAAAAACAGTGGAGTGAGCACAGTCACTCCCATTTTAAGGACAGCTCTGAGATATATACTCACACTGTGGACAAGTATAGTTGCTATCTGAAATGGGTAGCCATATGCTGCTCACAAGCTACCAAATGCTCCTCCAGGTATATCACAGTTGCTTTCCAGTTCTATAATTAAGACCACGACCAAAGCAACTTGGGAGGATTTATTTTCTCTTACAGCTTGTAGTCCATCACTAAGGGACTCAAGCTAGAAACTCAAGAAAAACGGGAATCTGGATACAGAGATCATAGAGGAGTGCTACTTATTGGCTTTCTTGCTAGTGTCATATTCAATTACCTTCCTTATACCTTCCAGGGCTATCTCTTCAGATGTGGTACTACCTGAAATAGGCTGATCCCTCCCACATCAAACACTAATCAAAAAATTGACCTCACATACTTGTCTACAGACAAATCAGATGGAGTCATTTTCTTAATTGACTTAATTTTGGGGAGTCAACCCAGTTCCACATTACTATGCTGCTGTCCTTGGTGGTCATTCCACAGTCTTGGCTTCTTCAATATTCTGTCATCTCCACTACAACTGAGTCTGCCCTTTAACCAGTAGCCTCTTCAGAGCCTCCATAACCCTGCCATCTGATGCCAAATTTCACCTTGTCATCATGGTCCCATTCATCAATCCTTGGGTTTCCACTGTAGTTAAGGCTGTACATTCACCAAAAGCCTCTTTTGGCTTCCCTTCAGGAAGACCCCAACTCTGCCATACAATACCAACTCTCAACTACTCTGCATGACCCCTCCATGCCTTCAAAATCAGTTCCATTTGAAAGATGTTAACACATTATTTGACAAGTTCTGCTGCTAAATGTATTGCCTCTGGACCATAGCTTCTGTGACATGATCCTGGGTAAAAACTTCCCAGAAGGTTTCACCTCAATGATTCTCGTCTCTCATTATTAAACCTATTTTTTTGACTCCCAATCAAACCAGCCTCTATTGTACCTGTAAAGCAATTGTACATTTACTTCATTAACTTCATCTCTAGTTAATCACAGCTTATTCTTCAACCCTATAGGACTAGAAACTACATAGTCTTAGTTCAAAATATTACATAAACTGCCCTAATAGGGTCTTTCCTTCCCTCTGAAACTTCACAAGTCAGGCCTCTACCATCTTCATTTCTCTCAGCAATATCTTCCAATGTCCCACAGAACATCTCATGATGTTTTGAACACTCAATGGCTATTACAGTTCAAAGTTGCAAACACTTTCACAATCTTTCAAAAAGTAACATGGTCAACTCTGTCATAACAATGCTCCATAATCCATGCAACAATTTGTGTTTTAGGTTGCTTCCTATTGGTCTGGTAAATACCATGACCAACAGCAACTTGAGAAGGAAAGAGGTTATTTAATCTTTCTTACAACTGACAGTCCATAGTTGAAGGAAACCAAGGAAGGAACTCAAGTCAGAATCTTTGAGGCAGAAAACTGAAGCAAAGATCATGTAGCAATGATGTTTACTTGCTTATTACCTGGACTCATGTTCAGCTAACTTTCTTATACCCAGCTCTCTTACCCAGGCATGGATGTGTCACCCATGAATGGGCTAGAGCCTTCTACATCAATCATCAAGAAAGAAAATGCCTTAAGACAAACCTGATAAATATATTTCTCCATTGAGGTTCTCTCTTACCTAGTAATTGTAGTTAGTGCCTGTTTGATAAGATAAAACACAACGAAACAAAGCAAAGCTTCCCACCACACTCATCTTAAGTATGAAAGAGAGCATGTATTAACAACTGCTTACTGAGCACACAGAAGAAAAGAAACTGTGACATCTGGTGCAGAACTTTTGTGAAACTACTTATATCTCCCATTCTTGCTGATAGGCAGAATCAACTGTCTTCTGACCTCATATTAATCCATATTTAGTGTTGACCTTCCCACCCAAATGATCCCATCCAGAAAATTCATCACAGGGGGGCTTATCTGTTTGGGTTTTAGTTGATTTCAAATGTAGTCAAGTTAACAATTGAGAATAGCCATCATAGAGAGGCAAAGAAGAAGTGTGGCAGGAGAGATGGGACTAAATGCTGAGTGACTGTAACTTAATGTCATGATTGTATTCCTTGATATAAGTTGATCTTTAAATTACTTTATAAATTATTTTCAGATTTGTGAATTATTTCATATTGACAAATTTGAATAGGATTTTAACTGTAGTTTCTGACACAATTGAGAACTATGAACTAAAGAGAACTGTTATTTTATAGTATAATTTTCTAGAACCATAATAATTGAGTCCTTTGTTAAAAATAAAATTTCCACTGTTTGTCTCTGAAAATCTTATTTAAATGTGTGGATGTTTTAGAGAATTTTACACCTTTAGCTTAATCTTTTGAAAATAATCTCAACTTTTCAAAACTTTCACAGATATATCTTTATTTAAATTTCTCAGTGGTTAAAAGAATGTCAGATATAATATACGGGCATACAAATAGGAATTTAATAATAATTAATTCCAATGATCCTACTGTGTTTCCTTAGTGGTATAGAATTACCAGTTTTGCTCTAAGCACTAAAAAAACTTTTGTCAGAAAAAGAAAATGACCCTTTCAATAGACTGCCGTGAACAATTATAGATTGCACATAAGAAATAGACAATTCAGAAACTCAATCCACATATCCAGTCTGTGTAGCCTTAGGTACTAGATAATATTAGAACCCCCCCGACACACACACACTCTTGACTTGTTTACATCACTCAGGGAATCTATTACAAGCATCAGATGAAAGCCCTGGCTTCCTTAGTTTAGGCCCAGTTTCTTCATCCCCATTTTCCTTTCTTTCTATCTTTCTTTCCTTCTTTTTTTCTTTTTTGTTATTGGATAACAATAACAATAAAATAAACAATAAAACAATAAAGTTTTTTTTATTGGATTTTTTTTTTTAGTTACATTTAACTCTTCAGGTCTCCCCTTTAGAAGCCTCCTATTCCATTCCCACCTCCCCCTGCCTCTATGAGTGCGCCCCCTACCGCCACTCCCTGGCACTCTCCTACATTGGGGCATCAAACACCCTCAGGCCCAAGAGCTACTCCTCCCACTGATATCCAGCAAGGCCATCCTCTGCCACATATGCAGCTGGAGCCATGGTCCCTCCATGTGTATTCTTTCATTGGTAGTCCAGTTCTCAGAAGCTCCGGGGGTCTGGCCAGTTGACACTGTTGCTACCTCCATGGGGCTGCAAACTGCCTCAGCTCCTTCAGTCCTTTTTCCAACTCCTCTATCAGGGACCCCACCCTCAGTCCAATGGTTGTGAGTATCCTCCTCTGTATTTGTTACGTCCTGGCAGAGCCTCTCAGGAGACAGCCATATCAGACTCCTGTCAGGAAGCACTTCCTTGCATCCACAATAGCGTCCAGGTTTGGTGACTGTATAGGGGCTGGATCCTCAGGTGTGGCAGCCTCTGGATAGTCTTTCCTTCAGCCTCTGCTTCACACTTTGTCTTCATATTTCCTGCTATGAGTATTTTGCTACTCCTTTTAAGAAGGGATATCCACACTTTGGTCTTCCTTCATCTTGAGCTTCATGTGGTCTGTGAATTGAATCTTGGGTATTCCGAACTTTTGGGCTAATATCCACTTATCAGTGAGTGCATACCATGTGTGTTCTTTTGTGACTGAGTTACCTTACTTAGAATGATATTTTCAAGTTCCATACATTTGCCTGTGAATTTCATGAAGTCATTGTGTTCAATAGCTAAGTACCATTCCATTGTATAAATGTACCACATTTTCTTTATCCATTTCTCTGTTGAAGGACTTCTGGGTTGCTTCCAGTTTCTGGTTATTATAAATTATGCTGCTGTGAACATAGTGGAGCATGTGTCCTTATTACATGTTGGAGCAGGAGTAGTATAGCTGGGTCCTCAAGTAATACTATGTCCAATTTTCTAAGGAACCACCAGATTGATTTCCAGAGTGGTTGTGCTAGCTTGCAATCCTACCAGCAATGGAGGAGTGTTCCTTTTTCTCTACAACCTCGCCAGCATCTGCTGGGTTCTTAGCCATTATGACTGCTGTGAGGTGGAATCTCAGGGTTGTTTTTATTTGCATTTCATTGATGACTAAGCCCTTCAAGTTTCCTCAGTTGAGACTTCTCTGTTTAGCTCTGTACCCCATTTTTAATAGAGTTATTTGGTTCTCTGGAGTCTAACTTCTTGAGTTCGTTGTATATATTAAATATTAGCCCTCTATGAGGTGTAGGATTGGTAAAAATCTTTTTCCAATTTGTTGTTTGCCATGTTATCCTATTGACAGTTTCCTTTGACTTACAGAAACATTCAATTTAATGAGGTCTCATTTGTCAATTCTTGATCTTAGATCATAAGACATTGGTGTTCTGTTCAGAAAGTTTTCCCCTGTGCCCATGTGTTCAAGGCTTTCCCCCACTTTCTCTTCTAATAGATGCAGTGTATCTGGTTGTATGTGGAGGTCCTGGACCCACTTGGACTTAAGTTTTGTTCAGGAAGATAAAAATGAATCAATTTGCATTCTACTACATGGAGACTACCAGTTGAACTAGCATTATTTGTTAAAAATGCTGTCTTTTTTTCACTGGATGGTTTTATATCCTTTGTCAAAGATCAAGTGACCATAGGTGTGTGGGTTCATTTCAGGGTTTTCAGTTCTATTCCATGGACCTACCTACTGTCACTGTACCAATACCATGCAGTTTTTATCACTATTTCTCTGTAGTACAGCTTGAGGTCAGGGATGGTGATTCCTCCAGAAGTTCTTTTATTGTTGAGAATAGTTTTCACTATCTTGGGTTTTTTGTTATTCCAAATAAATTTGAGAATTGCTCTTTCTAACTATGAAGAATTGAGTTGGAATTTTGATGGGGATTGCATTGAATCTGTAGATTGCTTTCAGAAAGATGGTCATTTTTACTATATTAATCCTGCCAATTCATGAGCATGGAAAATCTTTCCATCTTCTGAGGTCTTTCTTCAATTTCTTTCTTCAGAGGCTTGAAGTTCTTGTCATACAGATCTTTCATTTGTTTGATTATAGTCGCACCAAGATATTTCATATTGTTTGTGACTAAGTTCTTTCTCAGCCCATTTATCCTTTGAATAGAAGAAGGCTACTGATTTGTTTGTGCTAATTTTATATCTGGCCACTTTGCTGAAGTTGTTTATCAAGTTTAAAAGTTCTCTGGTGATATTTTTGGGGTCACTTAAGTATACTATCATATCATCTGCAAATAGTGATAATTTGACTTCATTCTTCTCAATTTGTATCCCTTTGATCTCCTTTGGTTGTCTAATTGCTCTGGCTAGGATTTCAAGTACAATATTGAATAGGTAGGGAGAGAATGGTCAGCCTTGTCTAGTCCCTAATTATAGTAGTATTACTTCAAGTTTCTCTCTATTTAGTTTAATGTTGGCTACTGGTTTGCTGTATATTGCTTTTACTGTGTTTAGGTTTGGGCCTTGAATTCCTGATCTTTCCAAGACTTTTAACATAAAGTGATGTAGAATTCTGTCAAATGCATTTTCAACATCTAGTGAAATGATTGTGTGTTCTTTTTCTTTGAGTTTGTTTATATAGTGGATTACATTGATGAATTTCCACATCTTGAACCATCCCTGCATCCCTGGGATGAAGCCTACTTGATGGTGCTAAATTATCAGTTTGATGTGTTCTTGGATTCAATTTGTGAGAATTTTATTGAGTATTTTTGCATCAATATTCAGAAGGGAAATTGGTCTGAAGTTGTTTGGTTTTGGTATCAGCCTAACTGTGGCCTCATGGAATGAATTGTGTAGTGTTCCTTTTGTTTCTAGTTTGTGGAATAGTTTGAAGAGTATTGGTATTAGGCCTTCTTTTAAGATCTGATAGAATTCTGCGCTAAACCCATCTGGTCCTGGGGTTTTTTGATTGGGAGACTTTTTATGACTGCTTCTATTTCTTTAGGGGTTATAGGACAGTTTCAATGGTTTATCTGATCCTGATTTAACTTTGATATTTGGTATCTGTCTAGAAAACTATTCATTTAATCCAGATTTTCCAGTTTTGTTGAATATAGGCTTTTGTAGTAGGAGCTAATCATTTTTTTAATTTCTTAGGATTCTGTTGTTATATCTCCCTTTTTCATTTCTGATTTTGTTAATTAGAATTCTGTCTCTGTGCCCTCTGGTTAGACTGGCTAAGGGTTTTTCTTTCTTGTTGATTTTCTCAAAAAAACAGCTCCTGGTTTTGTTGATTCTTTGTATAGTTCTTTTTGTTTCTACTTGTTTGATTTCAGCTCTGAGTTTGATTATTTCTTGTCATCTACTCTTCTTGGGTGTATTTACTTCTTTTTGTTCTAGAGCTTATGGTGTGCTGTTAAGCTGCTAGTGTATACTCTCTCCAGTTTCTTTTTGGAGGAACTCAGAGCTGAGTTTTCCTCTTAACACTGCTTTCATTGAGTCCTGTAAGTTTAGGTATGTTGTGCCTTCATTTCCATTAAATTCTAAAAAGTCTTTAATTTCTTTATTTCTTCCTTGACCAAGTTATCACTGAGTAGGGTTTTGTTCAGCTTCCATTTGTATGTGGACTTTCTGTTGTTTTTGTTGCTATTGAAGACTAGCCTTAGTCTGTGGTGATCTGATAGGATGTATGGGATTATTTCAATCTCCTTGTGTCTGTTGAGGCTTGTTTTGTGGTCAATTTTGGAGACAGTACAATGAGATGCTGAGAAGAATGTATATTCTTTTGTTTTAGGATGAAATATTCTACAGATATCTGTTAAATCCACTTGCTCCATAACTTCTTTTAGTTTCACTGTGTCTCTGTTTAGTTTGTGTTTCCATAATCTGTCCATTGATGAGAGTGGGTGTTGAAGTCTCCTACTATTATTGTGTGAGGTGCAATGTGTGCTTTGAGCTTTAGTAGAGTTTCTTTTATGGATGTTGGTGCCCTTGCATTTGGAGCATAGATGTTCAGAATTGAGTTCTTCTTGGTCGATTTTTCCTTTGATGAGTGTGAATTGTCCTTCCTTATCC
>JADRCD010200899.1:0-21208 GCA_019843815.1 Montemys delectorum
ATATATGCATATATATATATATATATATATATATATAGAGAGAGAGAGAGAGAGAGAGAGAGAGAGAGGATGAGCATGGAGTTGGGTAGGTGGTTAAGTAGCTATGATCAGGTAGAGGTTGAAGCAGTGGAAACATTGATCAGAATATATTGTATGAAATTTTTTCAATAAAAATATAAAAATATTCAACATAGAAATGCTAGCTGTTCTATGGAATTAAGTGTCTGAAAAGTAACTCAAAAAATAAATTCTAAAAGTAGCTATAAAACTTGGGACAAGAACGAATTTGGCCAAGGAAGTGAAAGATATATACCATGAAATCTAATACATATTAGAAAAGAAATGAAATGTTATGTATAAATGGAAGGATAGCCTGTGTTTGTGGAACAGAAGTGTTAAAATTGTTTAAAATACTCACAATGCCTAAGCAGACTATAATTTCAATGAAATCTATCAAAAATCAACTCTCATTTTAATAAAATTAGGAAAAAACTTTAAATTCATGCCATATTGCACTGGAAAACTTGAAATATAAAACCAAAATTAATGAAAAAAAGGGACGCTATGAGTTTGAGAGAGAACAAGAAGAGTTAGATCACAAGGAGGGGTTGATACACTGGAGAGTTTGTTGGAGGAGAGGACATGGGAAAACAATGTAATTTTATCATAATAACAAAATCAAAATAAAAAACTAAGAAATCTTGACTCAAAAATTTAAACATGAAGTAAAGACACACTTTGTAACTACAAAGCTAAAATAAACAAAGTGGAATGAGGCTCACAGAGAAGCAAACATGAAAGGCACATGATAAGGTGGAATTTTAGCCAAAGACGTGCTTTAGTTACTTTTCAACCAAAGAACTGTGAACCTGTCATCTGTAAAGATTGCCTCTTCAATATATATTATTATGGATACATTTATAAAATTAGTTCTGTATCTCAGACCAAACAAAAAGAAAATACCTCAGTAATTAAAGTTTAGACTATTTAAAATTTAGACTAGTAATTATGTAACACCAGAAAAAGAGAGAATTTCCAATTACATTACTCTGTGTAATGACTTTTACCCTAATGACCTTAAAAGCAGTTAAGAAAAATTAGTGCAAATCAATGTAAACCACAATTAAATGAGCAAAAACAAAGCAACTGTTTTGTATGTATTGTGCTGGGTGAATTTTGACGTTACTTCTACTTTTCCAGGAGCAGTTGTGGGGAATGAGGAATGAGACACATATTTTCCCCAAATGAATAAAGGGACCAATTACTGGGTGAGTAAGCAGGACTTCCGGGGTGAATGGAGAAATAGAAGAAGCAGGAGACAGTTAGAGGAATTTTGGACTGGAAAAGGAGAGGACAAGGTGTAGTGCCTAAAGTCTCCCCGTTTCTATGGCGGTTCAGCCAGAATTCACCACCAGAGCATTTAGATTTAACATGGCTTACAAGATTAGGATTCTAGTTGCCCTGCCCAGTGACTGAGTTACCATTGTTTCTGAACTATGTTTGTGTGGTATTTCCCTTCACAGTTCAACTATGTTCCAGAGAGAAAGGTACCATGGGAAACATGGGTTTGCCAGATGTGCACCACAAAAGGCCATGGGAGTTTTGAAGCATGGGGTGGCATAGTAATGACCCCCCAGTGGGAACTTAGAGGGCCGGGTAGACAAATTTTGGAGCTCCAATTAAGAGAGTCTCCATGAAATAAGAACAGATTAAACACTGACCACCAGTGCATGTTAACTCTGCCGGGGCAAAGAGTAGCTGGGTATAATATGGGAAGATGCCATTATTTTTTAATATATCCCACAACAAGCAACCAAGATAAAAACAAAGGAAACAATGAGAGAATACAGAGCTTGTAGAATTTAAATACAGATTTGCAATCTGAGAAGCTAACATCTTACAAGCAAACAGCAATTCTAATTATCAGGAAATGAATATTAAAGCCACAGTAATATATCCTCTAATGTCTAACAGAATGAGCATAATTAAAATGACACAAGTATGTATAGTCAGTATGAAAATCATTATGGTGGTTTCTCAGAAAATTGGGAATTGATCTATCTAAGATCTAGCTGCATGACTCTTGAGCATACACCTATAGATTTTCAATCCTACCACATGAACACTTGCTCAACTATGCTCATAGCAGCTTTATTCATAACAACCAGAAATTGGAAATAACCTTAATGTCCCTGAACTAAAGAATGCATACAGAAAATATTCTGTACTTACACAATGAAGCATTTGCCCACAGTTAAAAATAATATCATGAAATTTGCACAAAAATGGATGGAACTGGAAATTATCATTCTGAATGAGGCTACTCAGACCCAGAAAGACAAGCATGTTATGTACTCATTTATAAGTGGATATTGCATGCTTAGTAAAAGATAATCAAGCCATAACCCACAAACCCAGAGAGGATACATAACAAGGAGGTCCCTAGAGGGGATCCATTGATCTATCTCCTTGGGAAGGGGAAATAGATTTTGCAAGTAGACTAAGGGAGTGTAAGAATGGGAATAGGAAGGATTAGGTATAGGGCTAGAGTAATGGAAGGTAGAAGTACAGTAAGTAATGACTGTATTAGAGGGCAATTGGGTATAAGTGATGTGGAAACCCAGTGTAGTGAAAACTTCTTGGAATCTATTAGTCAAGAGTACCCTAGTGAGGTCTCCTAGTGATGGAGTCTATGGAACCTAAACATTCTATCTTCTGTATCCAGGGAAGGCTTCCAGTGATGAGAACAAGACACCAAACCAGCCACAAAGCCTTCGAGCTACCATTTGTTCAGCCTGCAAGATTTACTGGGGCAGTGGTGGTACAGAACTTGTGAGAGTGTCCAACAAAAGACTGGTCTAATTTGAGGACCATGCCAGGAGAGGAAGCCCATGCACCACACCGCCAGGACCGTAAGGAACTGGAAGCTGGATAGCCAGAGAACTTAGGGTAAAACCAAACATGACTGTACAAAGATGAAAAAAAAAATCAATGAAATGATTCCTAATGGTGTTTTCAACTATACTCCTAGACCTTCTGCCTAGGCCCTTCATCTTCAGAGAGGCTACTTCGGGCAGTTGACGAGAACAGACTCACAGCCAAACAACAGGTGGAAAGAGAGCCTAGGTTGAAGGTCTCGATTGGTTCACTCCCTTCAGAGCTTGGGAAGCCCCTTGAAAGGGCAGAGGGTTGTGAGAGCTAGAGGGGAAGAAGGACACTGGAGAACATGACCAGAAAATCAACTAAGCAGGGCTTATGGGCGTTCCCAGAGACTGCGGCAGCTGTCAGAGTCTTCATGGGTCTGCACTCGGCCCTCTATATATTACACGTATAGGCTCTGTGTTGGAGGGTAGTCCTGATAGTGTGAGTTGGGATATCTCTGAATAGTTTGCCTCCTTTCAGGACCTATTTTCACCTATTGGACTGCCTCACCCAGCCTTGATGTGAAGATTTGTGCTAATCTCATTCTATTTTGCTATGCCATGTTTGATTGAGACCCGTGGGAGGCCTGATCTTTTCTGAAGGGAGAAATGGGGGCAGAATTGATTTAGGGGAAAGGGGAAGTGGTAAAGAGAACTGGGAGGGGTAGAGGAAGGAAAGGGTATGGTCAAGATGTATTATACAAGAGAGGAATAAACAAAAATTTAAAAGAAAGATACAAGGCTAGTGTTGTAGAGTATGCTAAGGAAGTGAGTCTTTGTACATTATTCATGGCAGTATAAACAAGTACACCATTAGGATAATAAAAATGATTCACAGATATTCTTTAGAAATAATATATAACTACCTTGGATCAATCAAATCTACACTTCATTACATCTTCTGTATGAAATAAGGATGGTGGATGAATATTATAAATGTTTTATTGAAGTATTGTAAAATTAGCCATGATATAAAGACTCTGGATATGTGAGTGGATAAGGAAAAGAATGTAGATAGGTAAAGATACAGGTGATATAGATATAGATGGGGATGATATTGATATAGCTTTAGGCATAGCTACAGATAGTATTTTAGCATTTATAAAACTTAGTATTTTAAATGAAGTTCTGACATTTGTGAATAGATTGATGAAACTGTAGGACATTCTGTTAGGTGCAACAAACCAATCCATGCACATATATCTAAAATACAATATGACCTTTCTTAATTGTAGCATCCAAAACTGTTACAGCCAGGGAAACAGTGGAAAGGTGGGATAGGAAGTAGCCTGAAGAGATGCTGCTGAAAGAAGCCACTGTTCTCTAGCTAGGATAAATTCCATTGCTTCTCTAGACAACAGTGACTATAGTTCATAATGATGTGTCATATTGTTGCAAATATCACAGAAAATAAAAGTGTTTATCACTACACAAGAAAAAAGAAGTAACATATATATTAATTAATCCTATTTAGGTATTGAACAGTATATACATATTTTAAAACATTTTATATAATAACCATAATATTATTTGCCAATTACACAAATACATAAACTATTACTAAAAAATTAATGTTTTTATCAAGGGTTATTCTTGTAAGCCACATATTCTCAGTGCATGAACTATAAACTCTAAATAATAAATAAGTAATTTTTATTTCAAAGATCCCACTCTCACTTGGATCCCAATAGTGAGAGTAACATAGTCAATAATCAATGCACTATCTCTTTTCCATAATTCACAATCTTATTATATTGCATTTAAAAATCGAAATAGCTCATTTTAATCACCCTTGTTTATACACTAATAAATAATACTCCACTTCTAATATATGAAGAAGCAAAGCCTGGTGTCAGTTCAACTCTTTGGTTCATGTCTTATTTTCTACTTAAATATGTTTTCTTCATTATACCTGCTAAATATTTGCAGATTTGCTTACTCTTATCTATCTCATTTGCTTTTCACATTTACACCCAAATCTTTCCACTCATAATTACTTTGTGAACTTTGAAAAGCCGTATCTTTCTCATGTATTCTTCACAAAGAAATTGAGCACTGTAACTTCTCAATGTAAATGACTCAGGCCTATCACTCAGCTTCATCTTCTGCTATCATCTGTCTTGATCACTGATTTTTAACCATGCAATCTTCTTTCATTCTATAAATCTACATACAAGTATGTACAATGTTTAATCTCCTAAGCATTCCTTTCTTCTAGGCTTCCCATTGTCTTCAATTTACACTCTATATTTCAGCTTAGTTAACACTAAATTTTGTAAATTCCCTTGATGCTTCCAACTTTTCCCAAATGTCAAAGGTATTTCCCTCCCTAAGGTACCTGGTTTTTCCTAATCTGTCATTTTTGTATCAAAATAATAATTATGATTATATACTCTGGAAGCCCTGGGCTATCAATCAGTCTTCATTACTTCTGATATAATGGTAGGCTTCAATAATTCTCTATGACTCACTGATTATTAAAGATGAGGAAATGCTATTCAATCAACTCTTTAAGAATATTTATGAACAAGGTAGGTATGGCATACTAAACAAGAAATATAGCACATTGGAAGATATCAAATTGGAGGGAGATATGATGATCTTGCTCTTGAGTCAGCAATTTTTATTGAACATCTCAATTTAAATGCTAATTGTCTAGCTTTGGGAATTCCATTTTGAACACCAATCTCTGTACAGTAAAGTTTATAGGGCAAAGGTAAAAATAGTTACTCAAACAAACAAAAAACAAGACACTATATTCATTTAAATGACTGATGTGTGTTCAAGAAAATCACTTTTAAAAGCTCTCATCCATAAGAAGACTGTCTCAGAGGAGGTAGTGTGTAGAGCTAATAGCTCTTCAGGCAAGGTTCAAAGTGTTTTGAGAGTGTCTAGTATAGACAGGAAGCTGGAGGGGCTGGGTGTTAGAAACAGGATACTTTGGTACAAACTGGGCAAGAACAGCAGAAAAGGCAATGATCAGATGCATGCATTTTTTAAAAGACTTTTTGAAGAAGATAAGGTAATGTCGGTGTCCTGCATGTGAGAGCAAGTTTATTCTGCCCAAAGGGGGGATTGGACCTAAGCTGACAAATGCAGCTTTTCATCAGTCATAAAACAGCAGTGGCAACAAAAACATGCTCACATAACTGAACATGAAGACAGAGACAGTCAAATAGCAGTCACATAGAAAATATTTCAACAGCAATAATCATAGACTATTTTGCTACTACAATAGTTATTTGCTTAGGTAGGTTTGCAGTAATAATGAAATCAAAGGGGAAAGTTAGAAGATAAAATTTATTCAGTCTGTAGTTTTAGTCCCCAGCAGTATAATAAAATGTTATTAATGTTTATATGGATAAGGATACTATGCTTAGTTTTGTCTAATACCATTCAGTTTCTCATTCCTATTATTTAATTATCTGTTATTACAATCTCATAACCAATCAGAAGATGGCATACCTGCTGAAGAGACAGCCAGCCATGGGTGTGAATTTAATTTAGTGACTACACTATTTGTCATATGGCAGTTCTACTATTAATTGAAGCATTCCATCTAGAAGGAATGGGAAGGTTTAAAGAGATTAAACAAACTGTCACCTATCTGAGGGAATGGAAACTTGGAAGATCCTCAAAGGCTTCCAGTAAGAATAAACATCTCCTGTGCTGGAAAGAGACTTTGCCCCGAGAACAAAACAGAAGAAATCCTCAGACTGCAATGTCCTGCAAGCAGTGCAAAGCTCCAGAGTTGATGCTTCCAAGAGCTGTCACCCATGACGACATGAGCTTTTGGTGACTCAAGTTGCATTTGAGTCATCCCTGCTTCTTGGAAGTAAGCTCAATAAAAACTCAGGTTCACACATTTTATTTTGGTGTAAATTTTACTTTGGTCTGTTCTGGTTTTCCTTTCTCTGGTGAGCAGATGTGTGTGTTATGTGCTGCAAGAAAATTCTATCAACAACCCCAGTCCTCAACAAATACCTTACTGACATCATGAGAGATAAGCCACCCTACAGCTTAAGTTAAACACTGGAAGATGAGACACATGGAAAGAACTACACTCCAGGGAAAGTCAAAGAAGTAGAAAAACACAGTGGAAAGAATCTGTGTAGGATAAAGACCTTGGGTTTTTGTTTGAAGCTGAATCAAGTTTTAATAGAACTACAGAAACATAGACAAGTGCAGCTTTTCAGTTAGGAAAATCCATCTGAAATGTTGATATTGCATCTCTATGTGTATCCTTCATCTACACATATTTACACACATACATACACACACATCACCATCTCAGGAAAATATAATATATATATATACACACACACACAGACACACAGACACACACACACACACACACACACACACACACACACACACACACACACACGTGAATGAAAAAGCTAGCCATCTATGTTCCTGAGTAAGAAACTGTAGTAATAGATATCTAAAATATCAAAACAGGGAACTAATTTACTGTAAATTCTAAACATGGAAATCTATGTATAAATCATTTCTAAACAAGCTGCAAAATTGTCACTAGATGTCTGAAGTCTTTTCAAGATTTAACTAATCAGGGTGAGGGCAGAGTAGTGACCTGAAATCTTCCCGATGACTCCATTCATTATAACATTTAAAAACCCCAGAAATTGTCCATCCTCACATACACATTTTGAGAATAAAGCCAAAGAAATGATAAGATGCATTTGAACACTTGCTACTGAAACATTAAGAGATTTTTCAGTCCTGTGCCTTTTCAGCTTCTGGGTGTAAGAAAGGTGCATGATTTGAAAGGAAAGCCAAGGATAGAACAGAAGGCTGAGACCTGGAAAGGAAGGCATGAGTCAAAATGTTATGATAGGGATCCATGAATAAGTTACAACAGAGTTGATTTTAGCAGATGCAGAGAGCTAACAAGAAAAATGGAATCATTTAAAATGGACCAAGAGAGTAAGTCTAGGCTTGGAAAATAGGTGGTGACTTCAAATATGTGTCAATCACCATCTCAGGAAAATATAACAGTTTCAGAGTTCATTACAGACTTCTAGAGTCGTCTCATGTGTGTTTTCTAGCTTTACCCTCCTCTTTGATTTCCAAAAAGGAAAATAAGGGATGAAGTTGCACATATATATGTATATATCTCAGCATGTCCACAATTCCTAATACACACTAGTTTCCAGCAGTACAGTAATCAGGCTTCTATGCCACTACTCTTCTCTGTCCCCACACTTTTTAAAAAATTCTCTGCTTTCCCAAATCTATGGATAAACTAAATTCTAGGACACAAGTCATAGTCCCTATTCAGGAAGAGCCCCCAGACTCACCAGCCATGAGAAAAAGCCTCAGTTCTTTCACACCGTACAGACAGCTTCACAGAGTAAAACGAAAGTTACTGGGCATTTCCTTATCATAAAGAGGCGGGGACTTCCAGGAGATGTTGAAAGGGCTGCTCAGAAATTATCAACTGCTGTGGGAAAATCCCCTGTAACTCATAAAACTGGCCTCCCTTTTCCTGAATTCTAGTCCTTCCTCTTGGGAACAAAGAAACACAACTACATTGGCTGCAAAAGTAGGAAAAAATATTTTTGAAAGTATTTGACTTTGCATTTTCTCTATTCCTCAAGGCTGCAGTAAGACACTTTTCTTCTTATTTTCCTCCTCTGGCTTCTCAGTAACTCGACCTGTGCTTTCTAAAACAAAAGTTCTAAATCAACGAAATTTAACAGACTCATTTCTACTAGAGAATTAAGCAAGTGTTTCCTATTTCCATATGTGGATCATGATAGTCTAGCCTTTCTATTCCTACAGACTTAGTCTTTTTTTTTCAAACTCAGTCTTTTATTAGATATAGTTCAGAGCAAAGCTTTTGTCAACCCTGGATGCATTTCATTAACTGTGCAAGACAAATTTATGTATAAATTTTTGCTGGGAGTGATTGATTACTATAGTGGTTGGTAGCCTCTGAACAAAGACTGTTCATAGGGGTAGCAGTTGCAGGCTGCAATAGAATGAATGCATGTTCACATGATCTTGGGAGAGAGGTATATCAGGGGATGGTTAGAGAAGGGAAAAGACAAATGCTGTGGTGTGTTAAACTTTGAGGCTTTGGGGAATGTTGGATTAAAAAGGCAGGATTAGAAAGGCTCATGTGGAAGTGTCCTTCTTCAGTTCCTCCTGCACTCAGCAAACACTGCTGACAGAATGGATAAAGCAATGCCACTACTGCCCATCTGCTCAATGTCAGGCTTGTCTGGTAACTGTTCCTTGGTTGTTGGTGGCACTGACTGTTTTATAGTCTCAATCAGAATGTGAAATTTTAAGGTTTTTGGGCTAAGTCAATATTCTTTGATCCAAGATTGTTTGAATCCATGAAGTATAATAGCACATAGAAATTGTTTTGTTCTGGTCGAAGCTTCCAAAAAAATAAAACGTCATTTTGAGATTCCATTTATTATTGTGGCTATCATTGTCCCAGTTATATTTTATACATCTCTTCTGCTGAGCACTAAATTCTTGGAATTCAGAAACCTCTGGTGTCTATATGACAACAGGAAAAGACAAGCAAATGATATTATAAAAGAAATAATGGTGCTCAGCCAGTTCTGCATTTAAGAATCAAGTCTAAGAACTCTGCTGATGTTCTGGCTACTGAGAGATTCTGGGAGAGAGGTAGTTAACTGTCTTCAGTTGTGTTTCCAGGAAGGTATCTACCAGGCTCCAGTAGACACTCCATTCCCATGGTTACACTGGGAATTCTGGTTAAACTCAGTGGTTCTCAAAAACAAAAACAAAAACAAAAACAAAGTAGGTGTTTGAAATAGGAATTGCACAGAGAAGAATACTATAGAGGGTATGAGGTTATGTTATAGTAGTCAGAATTCATTTTATACATATGTAAAATTTTCAAAAAATAAATTCAATGATAAAGTAGTTACTCTTCTGTGTTCTGAAAATAAAATAAAATAAAGGAAAATCAAATAGCAACAGCAACAACAAACAGGATAGCTTTTCTGTTTTGTTTTGTTTTGAGATTTATTGCATCATTTAGGGAATTATTGACTTCTTATTGGCATGATGCCCAGCATATGTACATAAGAATGAACTCCTGGATTCCTATAGGAAAGAGAAATTACAAAAAAATATAAGCATTCTGCTGAGATCTGTGGAGAATATAGTAACACATTGCAATGTTGGTATACATACTAACAACAGAGAAGATCCTACTGAGATAAAATGTAGACATATAGAACATAGGCCTTTCAACATTTTGTTTCATAACAGCAATTCTGAGAAAGGAACAAGCACAAAAATCTGAGAATGTTAAGAAAAATCAAAGTGCTTTGCAGACAACTGAAAACATGGTATCCCTTCAGTCTGTCCCCGTTTTCTCTGCACATTACACCAGACATAGAAACTTGGGCCAGGTTCAGTTTTGTTACTCTTTAGTGGTCTTCATCCAACATTTCTTTTACTGTACACACACACACACACACACACACACACACACACACACACGCTCACAAGCACACAAGCACACATGCACATACATTTACACATACACACATGTATACACACACAAGTGTATAAAGGCATTGATATGACATACTTAGTTTAATGTCCAGGGAAGAGGTAGAAACGTTTTGTCAGGGTCACCCTTTCAGTGGTGGGCATCTGTAGCCTAGATTCTGGTTGTTCGAATGAAAATCGAACCTAGAAGTAAAAAGAAGGTTTATAGCCATAATTTTCAGAGAGTAGGATCCTGACTCAAGATGGAAAAAGACTGCGTTGACTGGCATGACAATAAATAATGAAACAAAAACTCATGGCATTTATAAAAACCAAAGTTATGAGAATATTCACCAGATTACTAAATTCTCTTTCTGTAGTTGACAAATATAATGGGCACAGGGATATTAGATTCTGCTCCATATTCTACCAACGTAAGACTATAGGTTTATATATATGATCATTTCTTAAAGCTCCTGATTATAAAACATTGACACCAAGTATACACTGTTGACTAACCAATAAATAAATAAATATTTCCTTTGAAAGAATGACAAATATGCTAAGAACTTTTCCATTAGTAGCAGTTTGAGGAGCCAAAGACCAAGGAAATAGATCCGACAAAAAATGCAGAGCCTCACCTTCCTGAAAATGTCTTCCAAGTCACAAGACCAGGCATATTCTTTTATGTGTTTGATGAGTGACTCAATGAATAGAGAGCCCCGGACAGGATGTCTCCAAGATACATTATCTGTGAACAAAGTACATTCCAAATCTTAGGCTAGAACACAGATCTAAGCTTTCCACTCTAGGTGGACACATTATAGAGCTTATACTCTATTCTATATTCTGCCAGCTATACAAAATTCAGTAAGTGTAGGGGTAGGCTATATCTGGTAGGTGTAACTAGAGTCAGTAATATAATTTGTGAGCAATTTAGTTAGATGTGAGGCCTTAAGAATATATTTGAGTAAAAGAATTTAGGCCTCAAAAATGGAGAATTCAAGAAATAAAAGAATCAAATGAGTTTTAAGTAATCCTTAACATAGTAAGTTAGAATTCAAACCAAAACCTTAATAAAAAGAGTAACTTAATGTGAATGTTTTAGGAATTCTTTAATATTTCACAATATCACCTTTTTCAATTCTTGCCTCAATGACAGTATATTTTATATGTTGGTGAGAAATTTGAAGAGATTTCAGCACGATGAAACAATTAGACTTACTACTAGATGTAAGAAATGCAAAGGAAAATATAATCTGAAAATTAAGCTGGTAGCACATATTTGCATTACTTCAAATGTTTGTTTTAATGTATAAAACTCTCACATTAAAACTTACTTGTCCTCTAATATGTAACATGAGCTAGCTGGCCTGTATGATTTCAAAAAATTGCCCTGCATCTACACTCCCAACTACTTATATGAACATTGGGATTACAGATGGAAGTCCAGGTTTTCATGGGCTCTGAGTATCTCAGGTTAAGTGATCAATCTTCCTGCCTCTATCTCCCTATCATCAGGATTCTGTAAACACTTGATGACTGCGTACAATGGTGTCTGAGTAAGCTCAGTGATGTGCACCTTAAGATTCTATGGAACTTTAGGAAAGATGTTCGTCTATTTAATTCTATGTTATCTTTCATAGTTCTTAGAGACATATTATGCAGCATGAAGAGTTTACTAATTCAGAAAATAGACATGTATATCTAGTCTGTGTGAATAAGGGGGACTGGATATGAAGTTTAAAAGTGGTCTTAAAAGTCTAATATAATGTTAAATATAGAGTCCCTCTTTCTAACAGTAACAGAGACAAAAATGACTTGTATAAAAACCCTTACCTGGTGTTGAAGAGCAGAAAGCAATAAAGTCTTTCTCTATATGGGCCTTCTTAATGCCATCATCTTCAAAACTTGCATCCGTTAAGAATTCCTTTTCAGAGTCTCCTACTGAATCTTTTAACAATACCACTCCTTGTTTCTCTGGAAAATCAAAACTGATTTCATATTACTAACAATTTCCAAGGGAATTATTGCTGTCTTGAAAGTTCTTTTAAACCCTATTTCTAAGCATATTAGTCTTTTATTTATATCTATGTGTGTGTTTATGAATATGAATATACACATGTGTATAAAATATTTGTTATAAGCCATGTCTCATCAATTCCTTTTTGCCTTAATAATTTTTCCAACAGTACTCAAAGATCAATATATATATTGATTATTAATAGTGATATTCTTTAGTGGAAAATGAAGCAAATATTTACCAATTTGAACTAAAATCCACAGAGTATGTGAGTGGTAAAATAGATGTTTGATATTTAGGAATCAGCCCACACATACCAAACAGTAATGTCTATCTATAAATGACAAAGTCTCACTGGGAATGCCCTGTTATTTTAAACCATCAGCACTCACCGCCACGACATGCCTGAATAATGATCACCTTGGGCTTGTCTTTCATGCTTGGGCACTTCAAAGTGTTCATCATTTGAAAGACTGTGTCAACCTTTAAAATATCTGCAACTTCATTAGAGTATGTGATCCCACATATTCCCTCCTGGATACCATGAGACATGAATACAAGGAAAGTACTGTCAGAAGTCTTGTGCTCTGGGCAGGCAGCAAATTCTTTCACCGCTTTCATCATCTCCTGTAAGAGACAAGACCAGTGGTTTTACACTGTGACTTCTCTGGGGACTGAAAAGGAGTCCTTGAATAAATACATAAAAATCAGTGACATGGAAATGAAAATTTCTAAGTTTCAATTTTATATATAGCAAGGCTATAAACTATAGGAAATCATCCTGAAATTATTGAGCTGATAGAAACTTTTTGCAATTGGATGTTACATGGGACTTTGGCTAAACCATGCTTGCATTTGACAGGCATGTATAATACTATGTGGCTAGTCACCAGAGAATAGCACCAGTACAGAACTAGCAAGACTTCAGTCTTTAGCTTTTGTAACATCTTTTATAGCATTACCTAAGGAGAAGAAAAACATGGATAATGTTTCTATATCTTAGGAAGTTTTACCATAGCTGTGAGATTTTCTTTCACTTTCACAGTATAGCCCAGATCCTGCAGCAGCAACTTCATTTCTCTGAGGTCAACATCAGCTCCGACCCTCCGGGAAAGATGTTGAAATTCCGTGTTGCAGATAATGAGGGCAAGACGTGTACGAGTGGTTGTTTTCATTATTGGATAAATCTGTATGAAAAGATTGAATGAACATCCTTGTTTAATTCATTATCTACTTTCTGTGGATATGACAGTTCCTAATTCCTTTCTCTTAATCCTTTCAAGAAACCAACCTTGTTAAAGTTAGATCAAGTCTAGGGAGGAAATTGAATCTTAATTCGTGAGGGCTGATGGAGTCGGGAAAACCCCAGGTGGGCTCTCAGCATCTGACCTTAATTTTGAAAGTTAAATTTTAAAAAAATGAAGGGGAGTTGGTAGCTATGACCTTTAACTTGTAAGATTGTTTTGTTGTTGTTGTTGTTGTTGTTTGTGGGTGTTTCATTGACTGTAGACCTAACAGTGGATCCATACACGACTTAGGTTCCTAATCTCTAAATTTGAGACACTGCAATGAACTTGGCTATGACACAGAATCACCACCCTTCAGGATAGCCTCAGAATTCTCCAGCTTGTTCCATCCTGGATTCTAGAGCACAGCACCTCTGAGGGATTTTCATTCCATAATTTCTCAGCTTTTTCTAAAGGGCAAAACTTGAGGCTCCCACTCAGTCCTGGAAATGTGGCACCTTCTTCATTCTGTTCTTTCTTTGTTTCTGTAAGAGAAGAAAAATGCACATGAGTGCATTCTACTCTAGTGGTCTCAAATCTAGTCTCTTACAGCCTTAGCTACATGTGAAGATGAGTGAGGGTAACCATGAGTTCATTATCACATAGTAGAATAAGATACAGATCATTCCAATCCAGAGAGATCCCAAATGATGTGATGGGGGAATCTACCTTGGGAATTAGTATTTTCATGAATATTTTAGATAAAAACAAAGCAAGGAGTATTAAAATGTTTAATATTTATTTTAAAAAGTATGTGAGACTACTAGAAATTTTAAGTGGTGGAGGTGGGTAGAAAATATTTCTTATATGATTACAGTAATAATTTAAAAAAATGTTTACCTAATGTGTAAAACATTATATACAATAGTAGGCATGAAGTTCTTTTTAGACTTGATCCTCAGCCCCAGCATCACTTTCCATTGTGTTTGCACACTAACCAAAGAAGGAACAATATTGAATACTTGAACTAGAAGGAAAGCGAGGTAGAATAGAATGGTAAGTGATAAAATTATTATACAAATTTTGAGAATTCATATCAATCATTATTGACAGCATCTATCTCTGAAAAAGTGATTTTACAATCATTTATGTTAGTAGCTCCAGAGGCTTTTATTGGTTTCCAAGTTCAATATCATCAAACAAGCTGATGTACTTATAAATGATTTGCTATAAACTTGGTATATTTCAAAATAGAAATAATTTATGGAGGTAATAGTAATTACGCAATCAAAATGGGCGGATTTTAACTAATTATAAAAGGCATCTAGATAAATTGTTGTGTGTTTAACAAATTGAACAAAGTCACAAAAATGGGTTGATTGTAGAAAAGAGTACACACTAGTTAGAATTAGCCCACTGGAAAAAAATGTGAAAATATTTAGTAGTTGGTAAAGATGTCTTGCTTCTGCACAAATATGTGTAAAGCAACAACAACCTAAGCAAATTTTATTTACATTAGAGATTTTTTAATTAATGCAGTCAACTATTCAGTTAAATGGGAATATCACATCAGATGAAATATCCAAGAAAACACATGGATCAATCACAATTAATAGAGCCGGTTGGATAATTGATTTTTAAAAAAAAAAAAAAAATTTGATTTTCTGACCTGGGGAGAGAGAATTGTTTTCTCAATGAAATTATTTCAGAGCTATGATAGAAAGCCGTTCTTGTGGTATACAGTTGTAGTTAGTTTTTAAGAAATGAATGAACCTGCTCAAAACTCACATTATTAACAAGGGGTGTGGTGTGTGCTGACTGCCTCAGCTTCCATAATGTAGAGGGGACATTTCAGAGCAGACCACTTAAATAGGTGCTTTCTCATTTGGGACATAAATATTTTCTGTGGGAATTCTATGTGGTGTGAAATGAAGCCTAAAAATTTTTGCTTTTTTAATAGTAAAGTTGATTATACACTTTCAGAATCTGTACTCAATGTCCATAGGATACCCCCACCCTGCACTAAAAAGCTGTCATTGTTACCACCTTTCCAGACTGTAGCCTGTCTGAGTGATCAGCTGTAGCCAATAGAAGTCACACATGTGTTTGGTGTGGGACACATCTAAGCTGAGCTTACAAAGTCTTCCAAAAATAATCTTCTCATATTCTTTCCAATGTCTCTTACAGGTTAACTTTGCACATAGTTCTGTTAGTGCTGTTGGCTGTAGGTGTGGAAGATGTCTGGCATGGAAGAGGGATCCTTGTTCATTGGGAATGGCTATTTTATAATCATCATGAATATGAAACAGCCTTCTACCATGTAAGAACAAATGTGAATATTGACTTCTTTACTGCATTCAATGTTATCCTATTAAAAGTTTGCATTATTGTTACTAGGTCTGAAATGCTGGTAGCTTTAACTCAGGATAGTTTTAAATAAATATTGCTATATTTATTATTCTTGAATACCCTATAGAATAATGTCTGGCGTACAATTGGCAGATGATAACCATTTTTCTTCTAGTGAACAAGAAAATTATAGCTGACATAGATAACTATCGAGATTCATGATTGGCAGCTACTATGTGCTCTGATAACAGGTGTGTGATAAGGTGATCGAATACTTGAAAGAGGAGCTCATTAAAACCTAGCCACAGACTGAAAGTAGGTGGAAGGGGAAAGAAGTGGTTAGGCTGCATTTTTGAGTTTCAGATTTGAAAAACTGCCAGTGATGACAGCATTGATTAAGAAAACTGCTATGAAGTAGCATGGGGAAAAAGAACAAGTTTATCTTTGTGGGGTGTTCAGATAAAGTGTCCAGAAAAAATGGGAATATATGCAGTAGGCACTTGAATGGTAAGGTTTGGTACCTAACTAGGGAGATAAGACTTGGACACAGACTCAGAAAGTTTTGTATGAATACCGAGCAACTTCTTTGCTCAAGCAAGATATACAGAGAATAAGAAGAGGAAAATGTGAGTTACTCCTAGGGTCCAGCGGGTATTATTCCTCTACAAGTACGTGTACCTGAGGAGGAAGGATATCCTCCCTTAGAATCTTCTGTAGCAACGAAAGTTTCAGCTGATGGACCTGAAGAGAGACAAAAGAAATTAATTCACCATAGCAAGGTCATCCGTGGTGAAACTGAGGACAATGTGTGCTACAGGAGACACGGCAGAAGGAATAGGAAGAAAGGAGCTATGAGACACACAACAGAGCTACTGACACAAGAATCGGAGTCTGGAGTTGAAGGAGAGAGAGTTGTCTTCAAACCACACAAGAAATATATCAATCAGACATTGATTATCCAAATACAGAGACTCTCAACTTGGTCTAAGATTCAGGCTCTTACCTGATTGAAGCTCCAGAATTCCTGCCAGGTAGCAGTCTTCATTACAAATGTAAGTGATAAAGATTTGGCTTGCCTGGGGCCCCTTTTTAGTGACATGATCGCACAGGTCCCGTGCCTTGTCCATAACAGTAACGTTTGCGAGTTTTATTTTATCCATTTCTTCCTGGTTCAGCACTCTCTTCTCTAAAAGTTCATCCAGCAATCCATTCACTGTCCCTACACTCACGGAGTTGATAAACTGCTTCCTCTTTCCCCGCAGGATCTTGTCTGTTTAAGACACAGAATTCTCAAGTCAAGAAAGCAGTTAAATGTTCCTTGAATGGAGTAAAGAAAGCGTACTCTCTTTCAGAGTGAATCAGCAAAATGTCCCTTCCACACACCTTGTTTCCCTGCTCGCTTTTTTTTTTCTGTCTGTGCTCCACATTTGACCTTCAACATTACACAAAAGCATATAGTGTGAGACACACGTCTGTCTGTTAGAACTCAAGAAGCATAAACCATTTTCTTTTGCTGCCACCATCTCTGTCACACATCGAGTTCCCTCTGTCTGACTAGCGACACCTAATAGTTACGACTGCAAAAAACAATGTCAACAATGGCAGGATACAAGTAAAGCACCATTTCCTTTCTGACTCTAGCCAGAGATGAAGGCTTCAGGAATCTTCCGTGCAGACTTCTACAGTCTTCACTTTGCCCAGATTCGGCTCACCTAACTCCAGAAACTAATGATGCCTTTTAGAGAAGCGAGTCCCTTTCCAAATGACTTATTCTCCAAATGAGCACCTTTAATACTCGAGAAAACTCACCAGCCATGGCGTTTCTTTTCTACACTGCAGAGCTCCTGAAACTGAAAGCATATAGTTAGTTCCTTTCCAACAGGGCGTGAAGGCAGATTGAGAAATAACCACAACTGCTGTGTGCGCATGTTTCTTTCCCTAATTAAACTTAGGTTTAAATGCTCAGGTCTGGCAAGGAGTCAACCGTGGAAATGATCTTTCCTTAACACTTGGAAGAGCTCAGGAAAGGAAGGGAGTGAGTCTTAGTCATCAAGAAAGAATTGAGCTGTGACCAAACCAGTCCAGGAAGAGAAGGTAGAGGATCTGCGGGATTCACAGGAGAGGAACGAGTAGGCGGGGGAGGCTGCCACAGGTGTTTCTGCTCCAGGACTGGGCCTGACACTCTGGGATCGGAGCTGGGAAAACAGGGAGAAGAGAAGATCTGTAGTCAGTATACTGTTTTCTGGCTTGTGAGGCCAGTGGGCTAGCAGGGGTGCGTGTTAGAGTTGGGAGCTGGAATTAAGTAATGAGGAGTGGGCCAAAGGGTATGCGGCAGGATATAGAAATAGGCTGAAGCTTCTGTCCTCTTCCGTTGCAGAGTTAGACAAACAGCAGGACTGGACTCGGAGGAGCAGAAGCAGAGGTGTGTGTCTGCTGTCAAACCCTTGCTTCCCTGGCAGAGGAGGCCCTTGAAGTAGCAAGGGTGCCTGCTGGGGGAGAAAGGTCAAAGGGTGTAGGTAGGGTCGATAAGGATACATCAGGATGAACTGCTTGTGTCATAAAAATACAAACCCAAACAAGCAACAACAAAGCCACAGGTCTTACCTTAAAAGTGATAAATAGTTTACTCTTTGAGTGATCAACACCCAAGAACCCAGATTTAGGTTTCCCCAAATTCCAAGTTACAACGTGGAAACAGTTTCATCAAGGTTTTCTAGTTTTGGAGAACAAAGCGAGATACAAATCAAGGCAAGTATAAAACGCATTGACAAGCTTAAAAAGCAGATTCATTGATGTGGGGGAAAGCTTTGCAATAGTCATAGAATATCACCTGATGACAGTCTTAGCTTTCTGATTGGTTAAATTGCAAATTGTTCTATCGTAATAGTTTCTAAGAGGTTATTATCACAGGTGTTACTTCAGATATAGAGTGGAGCAATGGATGGCTCTTCTCTAAGGCTAATGCTAGTCTACGATGGAGTAGTTATACCCTCTGCACCTACAAAATGCCAACCTTCCACAGTACAGCAATTCCAATCCGACTGTCCAGCTCAGCAGACACAAAACCTCCCAGGAGGTGTCTATTCACATCTGTACATAGCTTCTTTTCTGGAACTTTCTTTCACCATTGTGACTAGATGCCTAGTTCTTGGCTTCTTTGTTTTGTTTCCTGTAACACACATATTCAAGGAATATAAGCTTCATTTAAATTTAAATTCTTAACAAAAGAAAGGAATGGTCTTCAATTACTGGCTTTGTTTATCTGTTATATGCAACAATAAAGCTGAAGCTTCGAGAGAGACACCCAGGCTTCTCACAGTAGAAACTCTAGTCTAGGAAGGAAGACAGGGATTTAGAAAACACAACTGCACTGAGCAGTTCTTAGGGGAAACCCATGGCAACACACAAGCTAGGCAATGCAGGGTCAGGGGGTAAATGGAAGGTTGGGACGCTGGGGTACACACTCGAGGAAAGAAACAATTTACAACACCTTGAATTATGAGTTGGGGTGTTGTCCTGGATATTTTTATATTAACTTGACACAAGCAAAAGACAAAAAGCCTCTTCACTTTGAAATAGCTTTGTAAATGTTTACTGTGAAATAAGGAAATCAACTAACCTTGCTTTTCCACAATCCTAGGTAGGGTGCAAAGGTCCAAACCAAGCCCTTCATAAATCCTGACCGTGCTTAGATTAGATACAGAAGCCTTTTACTCTGTTTTTAGGTGTGCTTAATAAAAATGTTTCATTTATACCCAAACCACAGACAACTATGAAAATCAACATGAATTTAACAAATAGCAAGTTGAGACTTGATAAGAAGAACAGGTATTTTGGACAGTAATTGATATGCTTCCAGTGTGAGGGATATTGGAAAAGAAGCTGATGTCTGACACACAGCAGAGATTGTCCTACAGCTAGCACGCTAGCACGCTGAGACGAGTGAGAACTCAAGAGTTCAGCGTCTGTGCAGGTGGCTATGAAGAAGGGACACCTGACAAAAATATGAGATATCAGGGTGCGGCCAAGGAGACTATTCTGATGAGAGAAGTCAGATTTTGATGCAAGCAGTACACCAGAGACTTCCAACGAGAGTTCCTTTATTCCACAAGGACATTTGATGTGCAGATACTCTTGAAATACCACAGGAGAACTTCGTGTGTCTCTGAAGCTGTTTGAGAAGTAGTTTAGTTGAGAAAGGAAGGTACTCCTTTTCAGGGAGAAGGTGGAGCCATCATGTTCATGGAAACCCAAGAGAAATAAAAAGGGTGCTAACAAGTAGAGTTGCTGGAACTCAGTAATTGCTGCTTTCTGACACTGAATGTAATATGACCTGGGTCTCAGGTCCTGATGCTCCTGCCTCCCTTCCAAGATGACTGTGTTCCACCTTTACTGTGAGTGAAAGTAACTTTTGGGGTTCTTCATTTGTTCTTTTAAGGTATTTATCATAACATTGGTAAAAGTAACAAATGTGGCAGGTAAGCTGGAAACAGAAAAACACTATCTAGGAGCACGTTTAATATCTATTAAATGAAGCTATTTGAAATGAAATATTCATTTCTTTTTTCTTTTCTATTAAAAATGGATTATTTTGTACTTATTTTGTGTTAAGATTTTCTTTTTTATTGGATATTTTCTTTATTTACATTTCAAATGTTATCCCCTTTCCCAGTTTTCCTCCCTCCCTGAGACATCCTATCACATCCCCCCTCCCCCTGCTTCTATGAGGGTATTCCTCCACCCACCCACCCACTCCTACATCCCCACCCTTGATTCCCCAACACTGGGGCATCTATCGAGCCTTCATAGGATCAAGAAGGCCATCCTCTGGAAAGTATGCAGCTGGAGCCATTTGTTGATGGCTTAGTCCCTGGGAGTTCTAGGTGTCTGGTTAGTTGATATTGTTGTTCTTTCTATGGGGTTTCAAACCCCTTCAACTCCTTCACTCCTTTCTCTTACTCCTCTATTGGAATCTCATGCTCAGTCCAATGGTTGGCTGCAAATATCCACCTCTGTATTTGTAAGGCTCTGACAGAGCCTCTCCGGAGATAGCCGTATCAGGCTACTGTCAGCTTGCACTTCTTGGCATCCACAAGAGTGTCTGGGTATGGTCTGTATATGGGATGAATCCCCAGATAAGACAGTCTCTGAGTGGCCTTTCCTTTAGTCTCAGCTCAACACTTTAT
>JADRCD010200901.1:0-31978 GCA_019843815.1 Montemys delectorum
TCACCCTTAGAATATCAGACCCATAACGCGTAGCTGTTTTTCTAAGAGCTGAGTTAAATGTCCATATTGCCTGGCTTTTTACACAGTCTAAGACAAAGCTGCACATTCACTTTCATGAATAGGCTGCCACTACACTTAACCATGTTACATAGGACTTCGTGGAACACAGGACCCTTGATGAGAGGCTGTGACTCTGTACAGAACTCATTATTTTATAATTTTTGCCAATCAGTCAACCTCAAGTGAGTCTGACACTTCAGAACACTTGCTGACATAACAGCTGATGCTGTTCTACATGAACTGGCCTCACTAGAGGGTTCAAAGTGCTTCAGGGAAGCAAGGTGATGAATAACAGACAAGACACTATTTTAAACAGACCAAGAATTATGGGTTTAAGGGCAAAGTGCTGACCTTAACGTTGGAAAATAGTCCCGAAAGTACTTTTTAAGTTGATATTTTTTTTCTCTTTCTTTTTCGTTTTAGTCATTCTCAGCAGGAGGGTCAGTTCACAGTGACATACACCACTGCCCAGGGTGAAATTCCCCACCAGGTGGGTGGTCCAGACAAGCAGAAACATGTGCAAATACAGTCTGGTGTCATTTATCCCCATGAGGTACAGTCTCCTTGTCCACAATACTAGATGCTGCAACCAGAATCTGTGATAAAACTCGCTGCACGTGGTGTGGAAGTCATCTGCCTTCATGTAACACCCTTGAATAATACTGATCTGAAATTGCTGTTCTCAAACCCTGAATCCAGATTCACAGTTCAGCATAATATCTATCATCAAGAATTCTTTGTAGAGTGGGTGTTAACTAAATTATCATTTCCTTATATTTCGGTGATGTTTAACAAAGAACATTTATCTGTGCAATGAACAGTATGTACCGAAGGATAACATCAAAATTCAGGTTTTATATTCTCATAATATTCAGAGTAAAACACCAATGAGGCATGTTTGAACAATTATCATTGACTTATCAACTTTAAAGTTAATTATCTGTCTGTCTACCATTCTAGGATGAAGTTAACACAGAAAAAAAAAAACTCACTGTATTGAGTCACAGCTTTAGAAAAAAATCAAGTTAATGTAAGACACAAAGAAAAGATACAAGAGTGACTTCTGAGAAAACAGAAAGTCACAGAATCATATCAACAAGAAAATGCATAGACAAATAAGTGTTATGTCCTTCATTTATAGGCTTTCCATGAAGCACCTTAAAATCATACCCTGAAAGCCCTGCCAAGGAATATGAATTAGTTTGTGTTCCACTTTCATTATAGTTGCTGTGATCAAATATTTTGACGAGAACAATATAGGAGAGGAAAGGATTTGTTCACTTTACAATACCAGGTCACATTCCAGTATTGCAGTGAAGTCAAGAGTCATATTCACTGTCAAAAGCAGAGAGAGAATAAACTCATAGATCCCTGTTTGATATCTCTCAACTAGATTTCTTTCTCACACTGTTCACACTGTTCATTTCCCATGCACAATGGACTGTTTATTCCTATATCGACTGTGAACAAGACAGTCTCACACAGAAATGCTCCTAGATCAACATGTTAAATAGATAATTCTTCAATCAAGTTGAAGTGACTTTAAGCTGTTGCAAGTTAACAATTAAAATTAACTATCAAAGGGACTGAATGAGTAGAGAGGGATGGCCAAACAGCAGGAATTGTGAGTCAGCTAGTACTATCTTCCACTTTGTCCAGCCAGGAATTCATTCCACCACTTTTGAAGATAACAGGTGAAAGAATAGGTCTGATGCACTTCCTAGGGAAACACATTAAAGGCCACTGGAGTTGGTTTGTATCAATTATTTTCTCTTCTTTTCTTTCACTCAGCCTAATATTTGAAAATAAAAAGTGAGTGCTTAGAAACTTCCTTAAAATTTGGAAGTGGGAATGAATATCTGAGAGAAACATGTTGAGTGATGTCCTAGACAAATTTGGGTAAAGTAGCCTAGAGCCCTCCAAAGCAGCTTGTGTATGATTAGTACCTTTCCCATCCATTAATTTGTATCCCATGTGTGTGTGTGTGTGTGTGTGTGTGTGTGTGTGTGTGTGTGTGTATGTGTGTGTGTTTCACATGTGTGGCACATGTGGAGTTCACAGGAGACATTTTGGATTCTCTAGAGTTGGTGCTACACGCAATTGTGAGCTGCTTGATGGTGAAGATGAGAACTGAACTCTGTCCTCTGAGACATCATCAGGTGCTTTTAAACACAGCAAGCTCTTCAGCCTCATGTTTTTCACAATCAAAATGAACACTTAATTTACAGAAAACAACACAGCATGAACAATGGACTTGCTTAATGACGTCATAAGTAGAAAATGAGTATTTACAGCTAATGAAGAGGTTAAGGGAAAGTTGGTGACTGTCTGTACAAGGGAACCTAACTAATGGCTCAGTTATGTGAGAAAAATGAGTCGTTCTTGGCTTGAGCTACATATTAAAATCTGAATGTATATCAATCAGCCATTCAAAGCTTTCAGTCATTGACTCTAAAATATTTCCCAACCATTGCTATCAGCCAGGCACATTCCAAAGCATATCAAAAGTAGTCTAGCTTCACAAACATCTTCAGAATTATCAAAATATATTTTGTTCTTTATCAATTCCCAGCTTCTCTCTGTCCTGCACCCTCTTTCCTCTGCCTGTCAGCACTCTTCCTGTTTATGAAGAACCGACTTCCTGCTCTCTGTGGCTGCACTGGCAATGCCTAGCCTGGTGCTTGTTTCTGCAGAGATTCCTTTCATAGACAACATATTTTTACATCTCAGTCACAAGTACCCAGAGGGAACACTGCATTCGAGTTTGTGATTGGCTCTTCTTTTGTGTTTTTGTAGGACATTGTATTTTCTAAGGATAAATTATTTCAAGGAAAAATAACTATGGCAATGATAACTATAAAATAAGTCCTTAGGAAATGTATTCTTCTGGGAGAATACAGTGGTCATCTACCTTAACACTACACAGAAATTAGTAAATGTGTTAAACTATGGGCCAACAGATTTGTTTCTCTATTGAAGTTGGGTACACACTAGGATGCTGAGGGGTTGATTTCCAGTCTGAAATATGTATTTCAGTTCTGAGCACTGGACTCAGTGGGTGTGATTTTTGTTCATCAAGATGAGCTAACACTGAATCAGAGACAGTCCTTAAACCAGCAATAAGTGGACTCACAGTAGAAGCATTGGGCACAGAACATCATAGGTAGATCACAGTGTGCATCAAGGAGTCGCTGAAGCTTCTAGGGCATCACTACAATCTAGAAATACCCGGGAGAGTAGTCAACCTTGGATCCAGAAGGGAGAGCCAAGGCCCTCTTCACATTGTGATTTTAGATCTCTGTCCTTGAGAATTTTAGACCAATGAGTCTCTTTACAAGCTTGTTATTTTACAAAGCCAGAACTGGCTCCACTTCTCCATTGGTGAATGTTGCTGACAATTAGTAGTGGCTACTAGAAAAGCTTTCACTCTCTCCTTGATGTGGAGCATGCTGGAGATGACAAACGTGACAGAAATTCATATATGAAGTGTAGATCAAATGAAAAACAGCACTGTAATTCATGCATGCAGTGTGTGTGTACGAGCGTGCATGTATGTGTGCATATGTGCATGTACACAGGCATTAGGAACTTGTGTTCCTAATCTGAATGAATTTCTTACCAATTTTTTTAAATTAGCATATAGTATTAGAATTCCTTATGACATTCCCACACATGCTGTGCTTCCCTTCGTCTTCCTCCTCTTCCTCATCCCACAGATCCCAGCACCTGTATCCTTCCATTCCCACTGACCACCTTTCCTCTTCTTTTATGTCTTAAGTATTCTTAACTTCTTGACCCAGTTTAAAAATATCAGTTCACCATTTCATGGCCCACATTTTAGTTTTATGACATCTATCCATATGTTCTTCCATGTAATTAAAGGTGTATATAAAAGCTAGGACCTGTGTATGAGCAAGAACGTACAGTATGTATCTCTAGGAATTGAGATTACCTCATTTAATTTCATGATTTCTAAACCAATCTGTTTTCCTAAAGTTTCTTAATTTTTAAATTTTTGAATGAATAATATTCCATTGTGTACATATAACACATCAACATTGTCCCCTTTAAAATGGACATCTAGGATGATCCCACTTTTTGGATACTGTTGTAAACATGAATTTGCAGGTATCTCTATGGGAGAGCACAAAGTTCTTTGTGTGTGCCTGAGAGTATATAACTGGTCATAGACAATTCTACCTTTAGTTTTAATAATAAGCTAACATATAAATTTCCACATAACTGGACCAGTTTGCACTCCTTCTAGCAATGAGTAAGGGTTGTCCTTTTCCTGTATCTTATGTATTCAAGGATTTAAAGTCTGAATGTCTCTCACAAATCACAGAACAAACAATTCACAGATTGTCCTTATAAACACAGCTTTTTAAGATAGACTCTATAGCTTAATTTGCATCTAAGTGGCAGGACAGAAAACATTCAAACTGGACTATCTCAGGTTGGCCCCACTGTGAGGGTGTGATTCACAAACCACCAGAGACAAAGGACCCACTGAGAGTTACAACAGAGTCAGTCAATGTACAAACAAACAGTTACTATTTTATGTATACCAGGGATCCAACATAGCACAATTAATCATGTGTGTCATTAATTGTCTAGGGATGCACACACAATGAAAATCTGGTCAGATGAAAAATTCAAAACTTGAGGCCAAGCTCCAGATAAGGAAAAATTCCTCATCTTCCCTTCTTGGCTGGGAAAGTTTACATTGTATTGTAACATTGTTTTCTGACTAATTACTGCTGTCTAAGTCAGCAGGAACACTAGCCATAAGATATCAGAAAAGACCACCCACTCCCCTCCCCTTCCACCAAGTTAAAACAGAAAAATCTGGGGATGAAATCCAAGAAATCAACTGAAAATCTTGGCAACCAGAAAAGCGTGCGACTGGCATTGTGACTAGTGTATAAAGAGGGGCATCTTCCTCTCATTTTTGTTTTCTGTTATCCTGTCTGGTCCAACATCAGTCCTGCAAATGTAATAAGCTAACTCAGTCATCACTGCTGCTGGAAATGAGTGTTTTAAAATTCCCCTAATTCCAGTTTCATAGAAACTATGATAGTTTTTTTCTTCTACCTTATTTTATTTGTTGGGGGAAATAAAAACATTGTCTCATTTTCCAACTTTGTTCTGTTTTGCAGGCCCACTTCTCCTGATACTCAGTGTGTATATTGGAATTTGAGCATAAAATCAGCAATGGCTTGAATCGCATGGAGTTAAGGAACATAAGTTATTTCAGATTACGACTCTAATTAGATAAAAATCACTAAGAAAATAAGTAATTTGGTAATGTCAGCTAAACTCACAAAAGCTCATATTCATTTTTAAGTCAAAGGTTGTGTGTATACTGGCAAGCCAAGATGAAGAATTGAGTCAATTATTTAGATAATTCAAGTCTAAAATTGCTGCTATTTAGGGAGAAAGCATTTAGTTAATGGGGTCATGATTTATGTAAATAAACAGTCAGCATTGGCCAATCAGCAACCTTTTCCATTTTACTGGATGTACAAAGCACTTTCTTAATGATTTTCGTGGGAATGTGCTATGAGAAGCGTCCCTTATAATTAGCACCATCAACAGTTTTACAAGTCAAGCAAAATCAAGCAGAACATCTGAACACACACCTTTGCTTTGTGTATAACTGAAAACAATGAAAAGACCTCAAAACATGGGGCTGTTTTGCTTTCCTAATATCTGTGGGGTCCTCCTTCTTTTTAAAAGTCTCAATATGAGTCCCTGTTTCTCCATACATTTCTCAAAGTGAGCTATACAAAGCCTCTAAAGAATGTGGGTTTTCCTACTCGCCTCAGATAAAGAATCAGTATAACTACCCAATGTGAAATAGCGCCATGTTGAGCAACTATAGTCTAGTCGTCCATTTTTTTCACGCATATGTGCGATGTGAATGCATGTTTTCATACATCTCCACATGTGTCTAAGGATGCCCATATGTGCAGGTATACACATGTGTTTATGCACACAGAGGCCAGCGGTTCCCACTGGGTAGCTTGCTCAGTTACTCTTTTTCTTACATCATAATGTAGCGTTTCTCACTGGAATCCGGAGCTTGACTATTCAGCTAATCTACTTAGTAGCTAGGTATTTGGTATAGCTGGCATTTTGGCTTAAAGACACTTTGACCTAAAATGAAATAGAAATAGGTAATATTTAATAAACCAATAGATACTAAATAAAGGAAATATGTATGCCTGTGTTTTAAATAATCTGATGAGAAAATAAAAATCATACTATTACTTTTAAAAGATTCACCATTGTAGCAGGATTTTCCGTGTCCTATTAATTTAAGAATTAATACAAGAAGCTTGTGATTGGGCAGGGAAAAGGGAGGCAGAGCTAAGAGTTGGAGAGACAAGGAGCGACAGAGGAGAAGAGGAGGAGAAAATGGAGGATGAACAGGACGATTCACATTCTGCGTGGCTTTAAATAGCCACAGGTAGCTATAATATCATATAGGGTAGAATAATTGGGATAGCTTGTCTAATCTAGGTGGGCAGCTTGTATCATTATCAATTGGCTCTGAAATTATTGTGTGGGCATCTTGTGAAGTGAGAACTTATTTATATATAAATCTGACTGTTTAACTATAAGCTTCTAGAGTTATGATTTTACTGGATTACTGGGAATTGTGACAGCAAACCGCAAGGTGGGTGGTCATTGCATGGAACTGGCGTGGTGGCAATGATCTGCCAAGAGAACTTGGTAAGTCAGGTGGAGATGTCTCTGGAGCTCCGGGCCAGAGAGTCTGCCAAGAGAAGAATACCCCCCAGGGTGCCACATGGCCCCACCGGTAGCACAGGTACTTGCTGGTCTTTTTTAATATTTCCCATACCACACCACTGCAAAAATATTCACGGAAAAAAATAGGTTAAGCATCAGTGGGAGGAGACATGCCTAATCCTTGAAGGACTTGAGGCCCCAAGGAGTGGGAAGGCCTGGCTGGAGGGAGGGGCATACACCTTTTTGGAGATAGAGGAGGAGGAACAGGATGAAGAACTGTGGGAGAGATGTCTGGGACAGGGCTGATGACTAGACTACAAAAAATACAGGTAATTAAAAAAAAAGTTGCACGAAGATAATATGATAGAAACTATTTCTGTTTACTAGGGCTCAGTCTGTAGATTTGACTGGCCTTAAAACTCATCATTTCCTGTTTACTGCCTTTGCAGTGCTGGGATTACAGGTCTATACCCCCCTTCACCTTCAGCCATTTGGTTCTTTTTGAACTTTTTTTCCCTCTGTATAGTTCATATTTCACTCAATTCACCAGCAGTTACTTAGGATAACGGCATTAGTGGGCGAATACAGTAGGTGACTTACTAAAACATTTTTCTTTTGTTGTGTTATTGTTGTTTTTGTTTTTCACTTTTTTTTTTAGGTAAATCCCTTACAAATCCCTGGAAATTTATTTTTCTTTAAAAATTCAAGGCCATTTTCCTCATGAATGATGACATTTGTAAATGTTAAGTTAATGCTTTTATGTGAAGCTGCCTCCCACTTACCAAATACACTAGAACTACTGATGATCTATCTCACAGGGCTTATAAATATTTAAATGAAATCTCAAATGCAGCTGCTGTGTTTAGATTCTAACACTCAAAGGGAATTATTTATAACTATTGTGTTTTAATCTGCAGAATTTTATTTAGAAATCTATACAGAAAAATGGCCGCAGTTTGAAATTTTCAGATTTATTGGGTCATAAACACTAGGAAGGCCCCTCCAGAACAGAGTCTAGTGCATCTGGGGGATACACTACATTCACAAAGTAAGACGTTTTTCTTTAAATCCCTTCATGTATTAAGACACAGACTAATGGAGTGGAGAGAATGAAGATCCAGAGACACATAGAAAGACAATTTTTCCCATCTCACAGAAATAAAAAGTAGTTTTGGGTCACTAATATCTTAATGTTTTTGGTGATTTCATGTCTTAGGATGTGAAATACAGATCAGTATGAAAATAATACACTGCTCATAAAATAGTGTGGCTCAGTAAAAGACAAAAAGTGGCTATAATAGGGGATAAGACATTGCATAATTTTTTTTGATAAACTCAATTACAAAATATAAATGAAAAAATAGTGAAATTCAGCAATGTTGTAAGCAAAGAACTTACTATATCTTTCAGGAATTGCTTTACACAGGCATTTGTGTCCTGTGTCCCATGGAGGCTTTAGTGTCTTTCATTAAATATGAAGGGCTTCCGTGTCCCAGCACCCTGTACCACAGCTATGTTAACTACACATGTGTTCCATGGTTGCAGTTTTAAATAAAAGATGGTTATTAAACTGACAGAACTTTATTCCATGACTCTCCTACTGAGAGCTCTCTTTCTTTAAATTATGATTGCCTGAGTTTTGTTAAATGCTCATGGTCTGACCAATGGCAAGTTTCCTTCTCTTCTGTATTTGTGTAGGAGTTACAGTAAAATATGTGTTGAAGCATCTTGACCAGAGATGCCCTTGCATTTTCACTTAGATCTCTTTTGCTTAGTATATCGTTGAAAATTTATTGGAAATATAGTAGCTGGTTTGTTCTTTGTTTGTTTGTTGTACTCAACCTGGGTTTTGAGTAAGAGAAGATCTGAACCCTTGCCTGGGAGCGTTTATACAATTTTGGAGTTTTGCTCTGCTCAGTTTTAGAGTCTTTCCGTTCTGATTTTGGACTGAAGAAATTCATTTGTCTGTCCTCGAATTCCATGACTTTATCATCTATCATCTCAATTCTAAAGTTCATTCATTGAGTTTTTATTTTACAATATTGAATTTTTCAGCACCATGATTTTCTTTTGATTTCATTTTGATGTGTTTTTCTACTTTCTATGTGATTTAACTATTTGTAATTAAATTAGATTGCTTATTACAACTTTCAAATTGCTTCCTGATTAATTCTGACCTTTGGCATATCTCTGGCTTCAATCTTGTCTCTTTTCAATGCATGCTTTGCTTTCTTCTGATATTTGGCTGAATTTTATTGTATACTAAGCATTATGTTTGTCTCGATTGTTGACTTATATCATCTTTTAAGTCTATTGTTTAGAAGGCAGACTTCTCCATAGATTATTGTACAGTTTCTGACCTGCCTTTATGAGTTATCTAATTGCAGTTAGATGCTTAGGATGTGTGATTGCTACTTTTTCATTGATTTTTTTGTAAACCGCGCAATCGTCTCGCCAGCAAGAACGCACGTGGACACCAGGATCCTTCTGCAGCAAGCGTTTATTGCATCTTTAAGAGGAAGACCCCAAGCCCCGCAAAGGCACTGCTTATATACACCCTGGAGTGGCGTGTTCACCTCTGATTGGATGTTTGCTCATTAACTCACATGATGCCCAGGGAGAGGCTGTGACTTGGCATGCTCTGGCCCTTAGCACATGCGCAGACTACTTGTATACAGGGAGAAGACACCGGATGCCGGTGGCATCTTGTAATGGCGACTGAGCCAGCTCGGGCGTGGCTCTCTACAATTTTTATCTGTTGATGCTGGAGGATCCTTACCTTTGTAATGTGGAGGGGCATTCTTGTGAGCTAGTTTATTTTATAACATACATTTTATAGAAACACATATACATGATATCCAGACAAGAGATAATTGATACATTCATAGTTTGGAAGAAAATAAAATGTGGTTTAAGAGAAAAATGTATTTAAATTGGTATTTATTTGCCTAGAAAATATTGGAGACTAATTAGATTAATCTATAACATTGTAGGCATAAACTTTATTTTGACAGTCATGTTTCCATTGCAAATATGTCATACAAATTTCTGGGATATGAAAAAAAAATGTAGTAGGTGCATTAACTTATTGTCATCCACCTGTGTGAAGGGGGGTAGGGCAGAAAGAAATACATAAAGACAGGTAGAAGAAAGAGGGAGGGAAGGGAAATTGGAGAGAGAGAAAAAAACCGTAATCAAATTCAGCTGGAAAGCCCACACAGAAAGGATCTTCAAAGTTAAGTAAAAGTCTTCCCTCTGTCGCTTCCCCTTCCTGTGTTGATGGATATAGCTTATTTAAGAATGTGGTAACATTGCGATGTCACTCAGTAATTACCATTTATTATACATGTTTTATATAAATGAACTCAACTTATTACCAGATAAGAATCTAATAAGTAAGCTGACAAATGAACTGCACACTTTTCAGTAAGGAAGAAAGAAGACCAATAAAAAAGGTGAATGGGAAAATAAAATAAGTTCAGCCCCGTGAGCAATATGGAAAATGTCAATCAAAGTAACAATGACACTTGGTATGCACTCAGTCCGAAAGGTGACTACCAGGAAATAAAACGAAATCGATACTGGCAAGGGTGTTGGAGAAACAAGTACATACGGACATTCTAACATGACACAACTAGGCCACTTTGTCACTTATACTCAAAATAATAAACATGATTTTATAAGAGAGACCTCTGATTTTTTTCGTTACTGCATTACTGATCACAATTGCCAGGTTAGAGGATCAGAGTAAGAGGCCATCTAGGCATAGGGCACAATGCTTTACCCGTAGGAATCAATAGAAAGAAGCCAGACTTGGGATAAAAAGTGTCTCGTGCTTTCTTCCACATATGTAAAATAAAAGATTTAAACAAGAATCAGAAAGAAGATTCAACAGGGAGAGTGATAAGAGCTAACCAATAGGAAGGGTTTCAGGAGAAGGGGTCTGGACAGGATATGAGGAGGTTAAATATGATCCAACTGCTTCACAAACCTGTATGGAAATAAGAAAAGTAAGCCTAGTATTTCGTGCAAATTATGTAAGCTTACAACAAAACTAGGTAAAGGTTCATCTTTACTGTTTTTCTTAACAATAGCACTTAATAGTTACCAGACTAACCCATAAAAAAAAAATTCTTAACAACAACAAACATTAACACAGCAAATTCAATAATATGGTGTGTTATATCAATACTTATAATAATAAAATTCACTATAGTCTCTGGGGTGCTAAGACTTATGTCAAAGTTGAAACATAATTTTTTATTAGAGGACAGAATGTTGTTTTGGGGAATTATCTAATTCTAATAGTCCTGTGGATCCTCTTTAGAGTAAATTATAGTTTTAAAATTTAATTTTTAAATTAAAGATAATAAGTAAAATTTTTAATGTAAGGTTAAACCTCGGGGCTGTAAAATCTGAAGCAAAGATGTAGTAGACAGGCTTTGGAGCATCTTGAGCCTCTCCTTCAATCCGTCAGACACTCAACCTTCAGGATCTTGCCCACTTCCTATACCATTCGCCCCCAAAAGCAGGTCCACGTGTTAACCTGATAACCTTGTTGTCACCTTCAGGGACCAACACTGGAAAATACTCAGTCTGTTCATGACCCAGCTTAGAAACCGTACTTGATCATGGTTTCTTGTTAGGTTGCCAAAGATTTCACATGGCCTGGGGAAGTCACTGAGAGAGAAATGATTATCAGTATTAATGTTAGGAGTCAGGGGTAACTGCTTGGTAAAAATCACGGTGATGGTTAATGGTTCTGTGGCCTTTGGTCAGAGTTCTGTTGTCTCTATGGGAGGGTGTTGGTGTTCTGGGAGAGGTCATCAAGTCTGGTGCCCAAGGGGAGGTTCTCAGGCTCCTTTTGTGGAAAAGTCAGAACCAACCACCAGATGTGTAAAGACAGAAAGACCAAACGAGAGCGCTGTGTGTACCAAGAAGAGAAATGCAATTTTAAAGATTCGTTCTGAACACAGGGAAAGAAACGGGAATGCTTAAACTTTCTGTAGCCAAGTGAAGCCTGTGATACACATACACAGTGAGTCCAGTGCCACATTGCTCCTGATCAGTGAAAGAGCAATAAAAGATGGGAACAAGTTGTCCGAGTTGAGCTAGCCTTTCTCTCTTTGTGCAGTGTTAGAATCTTAAGACTGTTTGGTCAGCCTGACTTTTTATGCCATGGCCCCGTGGGGTTCTCACCTACCACCAGACTCTTTGTACCTTGTTTTGAATGAAATTAGAGAAAGTCAGGAGCTCACTAACCTGACCTGAATTCCTCTCAGCAGCTACACGTGTGTCCTGTTTTCCTCTTGAAAGCACAGCCATGTTTAACACCTAGTTTAAGGTCACAGAGGAAGTAAAATAAAAAGAGGCCAGGAACTCTGATGTTCAACGTTAATACATCTCATACTTCCACTGAATTTCATTTTCAGAGAATGGAAGTAGTCAAGTTTCCTGTTTTCTAATCTACTCCAAATAGAGAACCCATTTCAATTTGAAAAGAGTCCTTAGACCTTCTTGTCCTGGGATTTGCATTTGCACCAAGGCTGACAGCAAAGAGGAGAGGTGGTGGTATGGCTGCCGAATTCAGTTGAAGGGATCTGATTTACTTAACAGCAAGCCACAAGTTAACAGCTTCAAAAGTAGAGCTCTTTGTCTATGCAGTCTGCTGCATGAGGTGATTGCAGTTTCAACATTTCAGGAAATTCTGACCTGTGAAGAAAACCATTTTAAAATATATACAGAAAAAGAAAAGAATTAACTTGTCAGAAGAATCCAGGAGTAGGCAGATGATTGCAGGGTGGATCATGATCCCACACCTACCTTCCACATCTGCAAGAGTTCTCGGAAGACCTGTGGTTTCCGACTACATTGTATGATGTTGAAGACACGTTGAATTGAAGTAAATAATTTCGTTACTATAAGCACAGCAATAAATTAGTTTCTAGTCCTCTGCATTCTTTCTCTCTTTAACCAGCTTTGGGTCACAGGGTCACTACTGCAAGCCTTCTAGCTTTTCTGAATCCTTGATCCACTCAACACTCACAAATACTTTGGGATGAAATATACGTCCCTGACTTGGTGTCACAGGCACATATAGTTAAAAAAAAAATCCCCAGTTGCTCCGCTATTCCCTTGCTTTCTGCCTTCTGCCTTCTGCCTTCTGAGAAGCTCCAGTGTAATTCAGTTCTCTATGTCCTCTGCTACAGATCCAGTTCCCATGTTACTGCACCACAGGGAAGAGCAGGCAAAACCTGAGGATTAGTACCCCAGAGGATTTATGGCATCCAGACCTAGAGGTGACCACAAATGGTTGGCAATCCTATGAGATTTTCTCCTCTGGCATATTTCCCATTCTCTCCACAATGACTACAGCTCTTCAGTTCCTTCTAATCCCCAGCTCTGGGAAAGTTCTTCATCCACCATCAATTTTTGCACCTTATCCTGACGTTTTAGACTTCTCCAACACTGCGCAGCCACACCCTTATTCACTGAACTGTAAGCATGGTGAAGATTTAATAGATACGCCTTTGCTTTGTTTCTACACACAGATGAGCACATAGATCCTTAAGAACAAATGCATTGGTGCCCATATGTGTGTATGCATATGACTTTAGGCGATTTCTTGCCAAAATTCTCTTCTTGCCAAACTAACAATTTGTATTGTCTTTCATTTTGTAGTTTATTTTTGGTTTTATTTTTTATAAATAATTCACCTCAGTTATTTTTCTTCTTTTGAGACAGGATCTCATGTAGCATAGGCTAGCCTCAAACTTGCTACATCCTTTTTAGTCTTCTCTGTGCTGGCATTGCAGTTTGTATAACCATACTGTTTCCTGGAGTGCCAGGGATTGAACCCATGAAGGACAGCCAAACACTTTTCACCCAAACCACACCCACAGTCCTTCACTTCTTTAAACACAAAACTTGGCAGAGTTGTAGTTAGTAGTAGGCCATTAGAAATCTGTATTGAACCTTCAAGTCTGTTTTGCTCTAAATCGGAAGAGCTTGTAAGACAATCACGTGTTGAAAAAATTAAAAAGAAAGAATAAAGAAGGGGAAAAAAAGAGAGACACACTAGCACTTGTGAGAATAGGGTCCAGGGTTTTAATTTCAAATTGTACTAAGTAAAGGCTAGAAATTACTGTTCTGAGACACCTGCACCTTTTAATTGTGGCCCACAATCTTCATCTCTACATTACATAGCTTCTACATGGATTATGCAGCATTGGCTAGTATCCAGAGCTGGAGTCTGGCTCAGGTAACCTTTGCACTCCCCTCACACAGGCATCTTAAGTGTAATAAGCCCTAGCTCAATTTAGTAGCTTACTAGCCATTCATCTTTATGAGTGCGTTCAGTCTTAAAACTGGAAACTACCCTAGAGTCTGTTAGTCAGTCTGGCATCATACTTCACTAAGACCAACTGGACTATTTCTACTGTATCTCCAACAGCTAGCGCTCTCTCTCTCTCTCTCTCTCTCTCTCTCTCTCTCTCTCTCTCTCTCGCTCTCTCTCTCTCTCTCCTCTCTCTCTTCCCCTTGCTCTCAGACTCTTCAATTACTGCCTCAGCTCTTCCTCCTCTGCACCATTTATAAACTGCATAGTTCTCTCTTCGGTTCTGGAATTCCCTGGGTCGCAATTAGAAACAGCCTTCCGAAACAGAAGTTCAGTGATTACTTTCCTGTGTGTAGTCTTTGGATACTTACTTGAGATGTTTCAGTACATTGTGGAAAACATTAAAATGATCAATATTTATATTGTAATATACAGATATGGATAATTAAGGAGCTGGAGAGGTGGCTCTGATGTTAAGAATTTATATTTATTTCTCTTGGAGGATCTTGAGGTGGGTTTTTAACTTTCATAAACAACTGTTGGTAACTCCAGCTCCTGGAAATCAACCTCTCTCTTCTGGTCATCAGATGCACTGCTCACATATGCACACACCCACACAAAGTTGTTCACAGATAAGTCAATTAATTTTTAAAATGTATAATTAATAAAATTCAGTCAACATGATCCCTTTCCCTACTTATCTGACAGCCAAGCATCAGGAGATTAGGTTATATATGAAGACAATGAAGTGAATCCAAAACATAGAACTCATGCTGACATCAATTGATTGCTGCTACTCTTGGCTCCCTTCACTTCTCTGTGAAAATCAAAAAATAATTATTTGCTGACCATATTATCTATTTTTGAATAAAATACTATCACCAAGTAAACAAAAGTTTACTTAAATAATGTGTTGGAAAAACAACCATATGGAAGGAACCTGAACACAGGTTCAAACAGGTTTGTCTCTCATTGAGGGCTACAGCTGTTTCAACCACTAAAACACATGAAAGAGTAGAAATATCTCCCCGCCAGAAAGGTTATCGCAGGAAAATTGAAAGTTATCAAGAAGGTTCTATGAGTTGCGGAATTACAGTCTATCAGTAGTGAGAGGATTTACCTAAGAATAAAATTCCTACTTGACATAGTGACTGATCACAACAGGGCTGTTGTGTTTAGCAACTTTTAAGAGAGCCTTGTTCTGATCGGTCTTTCATAGTTAATAAACTATGAAACGAACTGATAAAAACTTACTTCATTTTATGTCACTTTTTTTTTTAACTTATATTTTGTAGAGAATAAGTTTTATAGCATACATTCTTTCTTTGGAAATATGTAATATTTTTATACATAAAATGAATGGAAATAATATATAAAATTGGTTTACTAGTTCAAATAAATGTTTTAGGTTAGAGATTTCTGCATGAAACTTTCCCATGTGGATATGAAAACGTTCTGAAGGCAGCCACTGGCATTATAGAATTTGGTGTCTTTCGTGATGATGTGGGATTCTTCATGTAATAGCCTGTTCAGCCCCAGGTATAGTTTGAATCATGAACATATTACAATGACTATTTCCAAGCACCTTAAATTTTTCTGGATATAACACAACCTCATATTACATTTACCTTACAGATTTTGACCCATTAACTAATTCCCATCACTCCAGTGCTAACTTACCTCCAACATGACCATTGGCATGAAGCTCATCCACCTGACCCCTTCCCCGAAAGCCTTCATTAGCATTCCCCACATATCTCCATGGCTTCTCTTTCTGCCATCAACATTTTTTTCCATCCAATTTAAGGATGTTTCTAAAGACAAATCATAGTGATCACTTCAGAGCATGGGGTGGAGATGAAGGCTCATATCCATTTTAAATGATCACAGCTCACTCACTCACACTTGGGCAAAACTTTAAAATTGAGGTGGTGGGGAGGTAGTTACTTCTTAAAAATCCAGATTATAAAATCTGACAAAAAGCTAAATAATATAAAATTGTTTAAATTAACAACCATGACTCGTAATTCCACAACAAAATATCTTTCTGAAAGGCACATGACTATTGAACAGGTGACGATAAGTACCACCCACCACATTAAAAGACAGCGTACATCACAAGCATTAGGCCTGGTGGGGCACATCTTTAAGCCCAGCTTTCCAGAGGGAGAAGCAAGCAGATAACTGTGACTTTAAGGTTGGTCTTGTCTACATACTTAGTTCCAGGGCTAGTGAGATATTATCTCAAAATCAACAAAGAAAAAGAAAACAAAACCTCAAAAGCACATTATCAGAGACATTTTTATACCATTGTCATTGCTGCTACCTCATTTTAGTTTTAGCAAATATGTCATCGTTCACACTTTGTGATATTACTTATGTTCTCACAAAGAAAATGGCTGTTACAAAGACGTTATGGATCCCATACTCCCAAATACATAAAGAAACACAGTCAGATTCCCATTGTCTTCAAAGAGGCCCTTCAAACACAATGAACAGCCTCTCCTTGGATGAGTGTCAGTGGGCTCACCAATGGATACACGTTCTTCACTTTGGGGTTTTGTTTTCTGCATATCCATTTTTGTGAGCATCAAGGATGTTGGGAAATTTGATAATGAAAAAGAGGCCAAGCTTTATTTTACACAGGCCCAATGCCCATGTGATTCTTCTGTTAGTGTGTGTTTGCATTTCTCCTTGTGAGACCAATATATTTCATGATGTTTACTTGTTTGCTCCAGGAACTCTATGGATGGGAACTAGACTGAAATAAAAACATCAAGTGTCTTGGTCAAAGAAAACAACACTTCACCTTAAAGCATACATGTGTTCCAATGTCTGAAAGTGGGAAAGGAGAGCAGAGAGAAACAGAAGCCACATGATGTATGATATTTCTCTTCCACCTTCAGACCTGAAACAGGACCAGACCAGCTCAGGTGACTGCCAGATTCCAGATATTCCAAGACAAAACCCTCTTATTTACCCTTCAGTAAAGGAAAAGAGAGTGGCCACTTCTGGTGGTTGCTGCTACCAAGAGTTAGTTTCTCCTGTAAGAAAGTGGGTGTTTTTGAATGGTTGAAAGTTCCTCACTGTTTACATAGCATTAAAATCCCAAGTTTTGACATTTGAGACAACTTATACCACTCTGTTGGATTATATTTCATTTTTCAATAGGCAGCAGAAACTATAGTATTTTTATCCATTTTACAAGATAAAATAGCAAGGGACACAAACTCATATTTCATCTGTTCTCCACTAGCGACTGGGCCTGGAGGATATCATCTGGTCAAACACAGCGTCAAATTCACCTATTAAGAGAGAAACTATAATTTGTAAATGATTTGAATTTTGCAATTTTCTTCAAGCATGTGGAAAATGTTGAAGCGAATCTATTGGTATTCAGAATCATGGACTTCAAACGATTCTTGTGTTTTAACTCTTGTTCTGAATATAGACTTGTGAATTTAAATCCTGCTGTAAGTAGCTCTCAAGTTCATAGATGTCAATAGTTTTTCAAGGTTCATGATATGAAAAGGCTATGAATATTATATTTTGGAATGCAAATTTTATTATTCAATTTTGTTGTAGAACACAGTCCTCCCAGTAAAACAATGTTTAAGAACTGCGTGTGTGTGTGTGTGTGTGTGTGTGTGTGTGTGTGTGTGTGTGAGAGAGAGAGAGAGAGAGAGAGAGAAAGTATTGTCTGTTGATGGGGCTTAGGCTTCAGGACCCTGAACCATTCACTGCATACTGTTTACTGTTTCATATAGTTAGCAGACATCCCAGATTAATAGAAAAATTCCGACAAGAGTGTTGAGTTTTCCACTGTGAAACTTTCAGCAGTTCAACTAGGGTCCATTTAAAGGGAAATTTAAAGGCCTCATGGCTGATTGCCAAAATAAATAAATTAAAATTTGGCAACTAGAGAGTATTAGGAGTTAATTTTTTTTAAATGAAAGATAGCAGGGAACAGCACCACAGAGGGCTGTCTGCTGGGCCTTAACTGTTTCCAGTGAATCCAAACCTCATAGCTAGACACTCACAGCCTGGGAAGCCATCTAGCACATATGTAACACTCCTTTTACATTTATATGGTTTTATATTTTGTAATGTATTGGAAACATAACTAAGAACACAAAGGGTAGAAAAGAAGCAGTTAATCGAGAGATTGTCTTGTTCCTCTCGATAGCTACACAGGTTTCTGCTACCTTTACCTAGGCCTGACCTTTCCACTTCATACACTGAAACAACAGCAAAGCTTAGCTTTCTTCATTTACAAGAAATTTGTAGAAACAGCAAGGAAACCTTAGTATCCAAGGAGTCATTATTTACAGAACACCAACTGAGTTTTGATGGACCCTTTCCTCCAGTGTGAAGAAGGAGCCATTAGAGTCTGAAAAAAGAGTTTTCATTCCACAAAGTTCATGCCAGCTAAAACACTGTGTTCCCTTAACTGAGCAGTCCCATTTATTCTTATTTTCCATGACAGTGCTCCATGGGGTCGGGGGCTTCTAGCTATCCTCCCATTGTATGGAAAACCAAACATTTTAATGCCTTGACCATTGACGTCTCATCAAGAAGTATATCTTAAGAACTGTAAGTGTACATTCTCGTGTTGAACAGCTCCTTTCTCTAGGTTTGAGTTGTATTAATTCATAGATGATTTTCTTATTTTTTTCTTGTCTTTTTTTTTTTTTTTTTTTTTTTTTTTGAGACAGGGTTTCTCTGTGTAGCTCTGGCTGTCCTGGAACTCACTCTGTAGACCAAGCTGGCCTTGAACTCAGAAATCTGCCTGTCTCTGCCTCCCAAGTGTGAGGAATAAAGCCATGTGCCACCACTGTCCGGCTATAGATGATTTTATTAAGAACTGAAATTTGTCACAGTTCCTGCTATTATTTAATTCAATTTTAACTCACAAAACATGTTTGTTAAGCAGAGAAGATTATTTTGAAGTGTCACACTATTGAAAGACTTTCAGATTTTCATTGTGTTCTAGTAATCAGAGGCAGAAGCCACTTGTAAAGGAAATGAAGACACCGTAGATTCAGATATCATTATGCTAACTGTTCAAGAGTCAATCCGGTTCTTCACAAACTTTTTCTTTGGTTCCTAATTGGAATTATGGTGGTTTGCTGACTGATATAACTGAAAAATGTTGTCCTAAAATATGGCTTATGTGTACATTTGGGATGTGAGGGGTCTTTGCAGAGGCAGAGACATAGCTGCATTTCAATTCTCACTAAAGGTTTTGGCTCTGAATTGCTTCATTAGGTTCAGCTGTTTCACTGTCAGTTGCCTGTAGCCTTTTGTCCTAGGAAGCTATGAATGGGTATTTTTGCTAATAATATAGAAAGCTTCCAGTTTTCTTTTTCACTTTCACTTAAAATGGTGAGAGAGATGGAGAATGAAAAGCTGTTACCAGGCCTGTTTCCAAACTACCTCCTTTAAATAATGCGAGCTATTAGAGCAGTAACCAGCTGGATAAATGGCGGCTTCTCACAACCCTACTGACTAGATACCTTGATCAGTATTGAGAGAGGATTCTATAAATTCTCATCACAGATTGACAAGCGTGTGAGATGCTGGGTATCTTAGGTGAGCCAATATTTACAAAATGTCTTCATATGCAGAAATATCAAATCAAACCCAGTAGTATGCTAAAGGATTACCTGCCAATTTAAAGTAAATTTTAAAAAAGCCAGGGCATTTTTAATATGGACAAAATAACCCATTTCACTGTACAAACTGATCAGTAAAAGAACATTTGTTTAATGGTTTTTATTACATAGTCACACAGCTAAGAATGATCACATTGCATTGAAGTTATACATATGATAAGTCAATTAGCATAGATTTCCATATACATTCTCTACCAGGCCACAAGGTATAGCCTCCTATGGAAGTCTGAAGCCACTGGATTTCCCATGTCAATATAGTTACACCCATGTCAGTACAACTAACTAATGGTACTGTGGAAACTCATTAACTAAATCAGTAGTGTCTTTTATTTTAATGTATGCTTTCCAAAACCAACATCACCTATGGTCTGTACAATGATTTCTCCAAATTGAGATCTTCCCAAGACCTGCTGTAACCATGGAGAGTGCAATTAGCTAAGCTAGTTTCCCATCTTGTCTTAATCTTGGTAGTATTTTTATATTTCTTCATTTTTTTCCATTTAATGACAGACATTCTTTATTTCCAGGCTAGCTTATTTTTCTTGGAGTCTGATACCAGCTGCTCTCCAGTCACTTTTTTAGCCTAGCCAGTATGGCACCAGTACTTTCAAATTCTTCATGAGTTTTTGCCTTGTATAAGGGTGATTGATTCTGACACCTATTTCCACTTGGTGAGACCTTAATAAATTCAATCATGGTCTCCTTAATAATCCATATAGAGTATGGTGAAAATAGTATTTTATTTGTAACAAAGACATTTGCTATTCTTGTCTAGTTAGTGCTCATATCACAGTTGCTGAGAGTCTGAATCCCGTGAAAGTCAAACTAATCGGGATAGTCATGATACCTCCTACAGAGACTGGATTCCTTAATGTAGTAAAGTGCTCTGTTGGCTATTTTCCCATTGATTAAAAACACTAAAGCTATGCATTATTAGAAAACAAAACAGAGATGTAAACACCACCATTGTATTTCAGACATTTGTCATGGTGCTACTGCAAGACATCGATCAGATGCAGTGGTGAGGTCAAGATATCAAGTTATGTGACATTCATGAAAACAGAGAGAATAGGCAAAAGTCAAAGCAAATGTCATGGACTTTTGAAATCCTGATGTGACTAGTGTTCTTTAATTCAAAATAGAAGTGGTCCAAAGGATATGAATTCCTCTAAGCAAGCCTACCTGAACGATAGCATGAAAAACATCACCAAGACATCTCCAAATTTTGATTACATTATCTGCTAGGAGAAAAGCTGCTGAGGAGAACAGATGATTCATGAGTCGATGATTCTTCTAATCAACATAGTTTTACAATTAAAGGAAATGTCCATTGGGATTTATTATGTGTGAGTTCACTTTGGAAGGACAGTGGTATCATAAATGAATTGATAGCATATTAACTTGTGAGGCAGTTATTTATCCTCAAATGTTCCTCTGAGTTGGAGCTTTGTAATCTTCATAATTATATCCAAATATTTACTGTTGTCTTTGTAGTCATGAAAAGCATTCCTTATTACCAGTGGCTTCTTTTGTAGTTTTAAAAGATTTAAATAATACTTAAATTCCTCATTATCTCTTAGATGTCTATACCTACAAAGGAATATTCTTAGTTTCTCATGACTTTTCACAGTTACAAAATATTTGATTGTTTCATCAATCACAGTTTTTTTTCATAAAAATATTATAACTTATCCTTATTTTCTAAGAATTGAAAATAGTATCCATCATATATTTCTTGCACATTAACTTTAAATACAAAATTAAATGTTCATAATCATTACAATGTGTGTAGATACATTTTTGTGATATTTTAATATGTCATAGTAATGTTACAGAGCATCTTTACATAATGAGACACTGTCCAAAATCAAAGCTATATCGAGTTATTCAACATAGGATAGTACTCAAAACAGAATTACTGAACTTCAAATCTTAAAGAAAGTCAGGGCAAAACTCCCCTTTGACCTTTTAAAAGTTGATACATCTGGTGAATAAATTTAGTTTCCAAGTCCCACCACCTCCTCTTGTGTTATAACCAACATCTATGTTTCTACCAAGAATCATCTTACCTGTACCTCTCTCTATAGGGCCTCTTGTCCCTCCCTTACTATTACACTCCATATCCAAACTTCAAAGTTTCTCAGTCCTCCTCTGGGGTCATCATTACACTGTGTCATATGTCAGAGAGACAAAATTTCAATTTTGGTTCATGAACAGAAGACAAAATTCTGAATCACAGTTGTTTTTAAAGGGCACATCACTTCTCCATAATCACTAGTAGGAAAAATTAATAAATAAATTAAACTTTACATTTAATATCTTGAAGGTCATAATTAACACTGGTGGGCTAGATATTTAAAGTTTGACATACTTAACAAAAGAATGAATGTCCAGGTTTTTATTGCCACAGGCTGTGGGTGTTGATGGCATTGCAGATGTGAGGGGGCAAGGGTTTTAAGATGGGCTTATCTCAGTCATCTGGTAGAGCCCTCTGTAATCACTGGGATCTCCAGGGAGAGGAACCCAGAAGGCAAAATCAGAGGATAGGATGCCATGAGGTGGAAACCAAAGCTGTGCCATGTACTTTGAAGATAGGGGAAAGAACCACAAGCCAAAGAAAAAGAGAGACACCAGCAGGTACAGAGATGGAACAGACAGCTTCGCTCTGCAGACCCACCATAGCAGCATGTCCTGGTGACCCCTTGATACTCATTCACATTGACTGGAGTATTTGATACTTTCATAGAAGAAAAATGTCTGTCTCTTTTTTTTTAAAAAGATTTATTTATTATTGTAAATAATTACATTGTATCTGTCTTCAGACACATCAGAAGAGGGCATCAGATCTTATTACAGGTGGTTGTGAGCCACCATGTGGTTGCTGGGATTTGAACTCAGGACCTTTGGAAGAGCTGTCAGTGTTCTTACCCGCTGAGCCATCTCTCCAGCCCCCAAATGTCTGTCTCTTATCAAATTATTAAGATGTACAATGCCTCCCTGATGAAGCAACTTCTGATCCTGTGTGAGTTGTTCACCATCGTGGTCAGTATTAGTTTATAAACCTGATGATTTTTTTTTCCATTCTTTACCCACAGTCTCTGAAAATAAATGGAGTTACCAGCAACAGCAGAGATTCTAACCATATCCCTAGAATGGACATGGCCACATCATGTCCACCAAAGTAACTCCAGTTGTGTATGTCACAGCTGGTGGTCTCACCATGCTCTCTGCTAGTGTCTCCTCCACCTATGAAGTTACTCCAAGAAAAATATCCACGGGGAATTGGGCTGGATTCCCTTAATCCTTACCCTTGCACTATATAAACTTTAATTACCAGATCATTAAGTTGACTGCTATACTTTGATTAATACACCAATCACTGGTTTCTTAGAAAGGAGACATATTTAGGGCCCCTGACAGATTTTATTGCACATACCTTTCGAGAGGCTGCTTTTAGACACCACAGAGGCTGATGGAATTTTGCCAGAGGCACAGTCCTGGAAGACTGTAATTAAGGAAGCTTGGAAATGGCTAGCCACTACTAGCCTAGACATAATCCCCCAGACTAAACGGAAGCCATGTAAAATTCTGAGTAATGTTTGAAAGGCGTAACCAGGCAGGACCCCTGGCTACCGTTGGGATTTGGGCCCCACACTGATGCTGGAAAATCAATCCCTCAGACTTGCATTTCAAGTTTGGAAGACTTTTGTTTTGTTTTCGTGTATTTTTCCTTATTTTGAACAAAACCCAGACTGATTTTTCAGAGCATTCAGTAAATCAGTAGGAAGGCCCTTTAATTTAGCTAAATATGCTTCTGCAACTAATCTTTTCTAACATATTAAATAAGGCAGAAACTATGTCTCAAATTCAGCTACCATAACTATTCAACTGAATACAGCCTGAAAGTCCTGTAAGAAGTTTTCTCTATTGAGTTTTGGGTTTTGTATAATAATAATTTAGGTTAAAGTCATCATCTCTCTTATATCTTTATGATAAAAACTAACTCAAGGGAAAAAGAATTATTTCTTGTTTACAAAATGATAAGTAAATTAATGAAGTCCTCACAGAGTCCTCTGACCCTCACAGTAACAGAGAGTCCAAGAGAAATAAAAAGGAAGTGTGCTTGGCATGTGTCTATGTGTGTTGTCTGGTTCAAGGACATATGAACTTTGATATTCAGCATTGACACCACAGCAGGAGACAGAGTTTTATTACTTATGCAGAAACTGGAAAACTACACTTAAACCATCTTTACTGAGTTTCAAGGTGCACAGAACCCTTTTTATGTTAAATACTGGAATATAATAATGTGCTTTTTGCCATAGTTTTAAAGGAGATGCCACAGAAATTTGACATTCTTAGGACATTGCTTTTGGATAAATATTTGAACTCCTCAGGAAATTTCATTTACATAAATAACAAAAGATCTTAGAGGTTCTTCAGTATAAATTTTGAGTTGCGCCTGTAGTTAGCAAAGTGGTATCTAATAAATAAATGGGTGAATGGAACCGAGCAGACAGTCGACACTGCCTCTCAGTCATAGAATTGCCTTGTCTTTAATGATTACAGCACATTCATGAAATAAGAAGAGGAAACTATTATTTGTTGATGTTGAGACAAAATATTTCTGTCAACTACATAAACCTACACCTTGGGATAATCCTGGTGCCAGACTCCTAAACTGGAATTTATAGGCATGGGCATTGTAGCTTATTGGTTGTGTTTATTTGTTTGCTTATTTATTTATTTATTTATTTATACCAAGTTCTGGGATTGAGTCCACAGCTTTGCATATGCCAAGCAAGTGCTCCAAAAAGTGGAGTGAGAATTACCGTGGAGTTTAGGAAGCATGGATACTTACATGCTTCAGCTACAGAACTATTGTACATTTGGATAGGATTCTGCATTACCCATGGAAGGACTTTCTCCAAACACATTGACTTGCTGACTTATGCTTGTCTCACAGATTCCCACACTTATATATATCTACCTCTGCCTCTGCCTCTGCCCCCGCCCCCACCTCCACCTCTAGCCAGTGTCTACAGTAGTCTTAGATGCTTCCATGAATTAATGGAAAGTTGCCAGCCTTTGCTTTCCACCCTTTGGTAAGACTGTTGTGAAAGCACTGGCCAGTTCATAGGATTCTGTAAAGCATGAAATGCATATCCTTATGATCTTTGTATTTGTGTTTTGTTAAATCAGAAAAACAACTCTGCAAAAGATTGATGAGAAATAAACCAAGCACATGAAAGAAAGGGATGGCTATTTATTTTCAAAGTTGAAATAATTGTGGATTTTGTTGGCCGAAGTTATATAGAGGTTTATGCTACATGATCTAAGATGAAATGGTGGTTTCAGAGAAATAGTGAGATCTCAAAAACTCCTTGCTGAAATTATCCTTGGAGGGTCAAGTGTCTCTACCCTAAGGAATGTATTTTTTTTTCCTTGCAGTTAAGAGGTCTGGATGCCCCATGCATTAAGTTTTACTCTGGTGGCGTAATTTGCAAGTGCTATGGGCATAGAAGTCATGTTTACATATAAAGAAATGCTAAAAGGTCTACAGCCATACCACCCTGAATGTGCCTGATTTCGTCTGATCTTGGAAACTAAGCAGGGTCGGACTTGGTTAGTATTTGGATGGGAGACCGCCTGGGAATACTGGGTGCTGTAGGCTTTAAAAAAATGCTAAAAATGAATATTTTTCATTGTTATGTTAGCATGTACAGTAGTATTCCACTTAAAGTTTAAGAGAGTTAATATTGTTTTTTTTCTACCTCTCTCTTCACCTAGGAGGAAGTTCTGCAGATCCACAGCCCTCTCTGCCCCTTCCCTGCAAGTGGAGAGCCTGTCTCCAGGGTTTGTTCTGACCCCAGGACTCAGGAGGGACAAGTGATCCACAGCCCACTGCACAAAGGTCTTACATGAGGAGAGCTGATCTCCCAGAAGTGATGACACAGGCTTACAGACCCATAGGAGGAACAAGCTACAGTCAGAGACAGCAAGAACATCTAACACCAGAGATCAAGAGATGGTGAAAGGCAAACACAAGAATCTTACCAACAGAAACCAAGACTACTTGGCTTCATCAGAACCTAGTACTCCCACCACAGCAAGTCCTGGATATTCTAAAACAAGAGAAAAGCAAGATTTGGATCTAAAATCATATCTCACGATGGTTATAGAGAAATTTAAGAAGAGCATAAATAATTCCCTGAAAGAAATACAGGAGAACACAGGTAAACAGGTTTAAGCCCTTAAAGCGGAAACACAAAAATCCCTTAAAGAATTACAGGAGAATACAAGTAAACAAGTAGAATGCCTTAAAGAGGAAACACAAAAATCTCTTAAAGAATTACAGGAAAGCACAACCAAACAGGTGAAGGAACTGAACAAAACCATCCAGGACCTAAAAATGGAAGTAGAAACAATAAAGAAATCACAAAGAGAGACAACTCTGGAGATAGAAATCTTAGGAAAGAAGTCAGGAACCATAGATGCAAGCATCACCAACAGAATACAAGAGATCGAAGTGAAAATCTCAGGTGCAGAAGATACCATAGAAAACATTGACACAGCAGTCAAACAAAACAAAATGCTCCTAAACCTGATAACCAACTTCAGCAAAGTAGCTGGATATAAAATTAACTCAAGCAAATCAGTGGCCTTCCTCTACACAAAGGATAAACAGGCTGAGAAAGAAATTAGGGAAACAACACCCTCCACAATAGTCACAAATAATATAAAATACCTCGGTGTGACTCTAACTAAGCAAGTGAAAAATCTGTATGACAAGAACTTCAAGTCTCTGAAGAAGTAAATTGAAGAAGATCTCAGAAGATGGAAATATCTCCATGCTCATGGATTGGCAGGATTAATATAGTAAAAATGGCCATCTTGCTGAAAGAAATCTACAGATTCAATGCAATCCCCATCAAAATTCCAACTCAACTCTTCACAGACTTAGAAAGAGCAATTTGCAAATTCATCTGGAATAACAAAAAACCCAGGATAGCAAAAACTGTTCTCAACAATAAAGGAACCTCTGGTAGAATCACCATCCTGGACCTTAAGCTGTACTACAAAGCAATTGTGATTTAAAAAAAAAAAAAAACCTGCATGGTATTGGTACAGTGACAAGTAGGTAGATCAATGGAATACAGTTGAAGACCCAGAAATGAACCCACAGACCTATGGCCACTGGATCTTTGACAAAGAAGCTAAAACCATCCAGTGGAAAAAAGACAACATTTTCTTTTTTTTTTCTTTCTTTTTTTTTTTTTTTTGGTTTTGCAAGACAGGGTTTCAAGACAGGGTTTCTCTGTATAGCCCTGGCTGTTCTGTAGACCAGGCTGGCCTCGAACTCAGAAATCTGCCTGCCCCTGCCTCCCAAGTGCTGGGATTAAAGGCGTGCGCCACCACTGCCCGGTTTTTCTTTTTGGTTTGTTTGGTTTGTTTGTTTGTTTGTTTGGTTGGTTGGTTGGTTATTTTTTTTTTTTTTTTTTTTTTTTTTGGAGAAGACAACATTTTCAACAAATGGTGCAAATCGATCCACTCCTATCTCCTTGTACACAGCTCAAGTCCAAGTGGTTCAAGGACCTCCACATAAAACCAGATACACTCAAACTTATAGAAAAGAAAAGAAAGTGGGGAAAAGCCTCGAGCACATAGGCACAGGGGAAAATTTCCTGAATAGAACACCAATAGCTTATGCTCTAAGATCAAGAATTGACAAATGGGACCTCATAAAATTACAAAGCTTCTGTAAGGCAAAGACACTGTCAATAGGACAAAATGGCAAGCAACAAATTGGGAAAAGATCTTTACCAATCCTATATCTGATAGAGGGCTAATATCCAATATATACAAAGAACACAAGAAGTTAGACTCCAGAGAAACAAAAGACCCTATTAAAAATGGGGTACAGAGCTAAACAAAGAATTCTCAACTGATGAATACCAAATGGCTGAGAAGAACCTAAAGAAATGTTCAACATTCTTAGTCATCAGGGAAATGCAAATTAAAACAACCCTGAGATTCCACCTCACAGAATGGCTAGGATAAAAAACTCAGGTGACAGCAGATTCTGGCAAGAGTGTGGAGAAAGGAACAATTCTTCATTGCTGGTGGAATTACAAGCTGGTACAACCACTCTGGAAATCAATTTGGCAGTTCCTCCAGAAATTGAACATAGTTCTACCATAGGACTCAGCTATACCACTCCTTGGCATATACCCAGAAGATGCTCCAACATGTAATAAGGACACATGCTCCACTATGTTCATAGCAGCCTTATTTATAATAGCTAGAAACTGGAAACAACCCAGATGTCCCTCAACTGAGGAATGGATACAGAAAATGTGGTACATCTACAAAATGGAGTATTACTCAGCTATTAAAAACAATGAATTTATGAAATTCTTGGGGAAATGGATGGATCTGGAGAGTATCATCCTGAGTGAGGTAACCCAATCACAAAAGAACACACATGGTATGCATTCTCTGATAAGTGGATATTAACCTAGAAGATTGGAATACACAAAGTACAATCCACAAACCACAAGAATCTCAAGAAGAAGGAAGACCAAAGTGTGGACACTTCATTTCTTCTTAAAAGGGGAAGCAAAATACCCATGGAAAGATTTTTGGAGACAAACTATGGAGCAGAGACTGAAGTAAGGACAATCTGCTCTACCTGGGAATTCTTCCCATATTCAATCATCAAACCTAGACACTATTGTGGATGCTAGCAAGTGCTGGATGACAGGAGCCTGATCTTGCTGTCTCCTGAGATGCCCTGACAGTACCTGACTAATACAGAAGTAGAGGCTCACAGCCATCCTTTGGACTGAGCATAGGGTCCCCAATGAAGGAGTCAGAGAAAGGACTCAAGGAGCTGAAGTGTTTGCAGCCCCTTAGGATGAACAACAATATGAACTAACTAGTACCCTCAGAGCTCCCAGGGACTAAAACTCCAACCAAAGAGCACACATGGGGGGGACTAATGGCTCCAGCAACATGTGTATAGTAGAGGATGGCCAAGTCAGTCATCAATGGGAGGAGAAGACCTTGGCCCTGTGAAGGTTCTATGCCCCAGTATAGGGAATGCCAGGGCCAGGAAGTGGGAGAGGGTGGGGTGGTGAGCAGGGGGAGAGGGGAGGGAACAGGGGAGTGTTTTAGTTTTAGTTTTAGTTTTTTAAATTTTATTTCTTATTTTCTTTTCTTTTTCTTTTTTCTTTTGGAGGGGAACCTGGGAAAAGAGATATTGTAAATAAAGAAAACATCTAATAAAAAAAAGTAATTGAAAAAAACGAGTCTTAATATTATCTAAACATACAGAAAATAGTTACAAAATATTCCTTGTATTATAACTAATACTTGTTATTTAATGCATTTTTATAAAATACTCTGCTTAAATATTTGACTTTAAACAAACAAACAAAAAAGGACTCTACCTTCAGATTACATTGCTGTCTTTGAATTTAGATGAGTGTTAGTTAAGGACATCTCTTCTTGGCACTTGCTGTGAGTTCCTCCAGAGCAAGCCCAGGAACCTGGGGAGGTTCCAATGCATTCTCTGTCCTTTCCACACAAACACACTTGTCCCTGCATTGTGCTCTTTAACCTTCTCTTTTAGAAGAGTTCTTACCTGAAATACTTTTGCTTACAAATTATTTTCCCATATCTTCCTGCTATTAGGCTAACTTTACAATGACAGTCTTTATTGTTGATGTCATATCCCTAAAGGCTGTGATAATCCCAGTTCATGAAAAATACTCTGCGTGAACCAGTCAGTTAATAAGCTTTTGGAAAGCAACAGCACTGTAAGTAGCAAGGATAAATTACATGTAATCTATTACCTTTACTATTTATCTTTAATTTCACCAATATTAGAGAAGAACTTTTGCTGCTTGCTCATTTTGCTCCATTTTTTTCCCAATCACGTAATGTCAGAAGGACAAGAATGGAAAGAAATAACAACTGAGAGATAAAAAATATATAATTGTGTAATTTGGACTGTTTGGATGATCACAAGCATGCTGATTTGTGTCACAGGGGGATAAGTATGGATTTTGGAAGAGGATTAGGAAAAATCTCAACCTTCTCTTCTAGCAATTTCCTATGTAAGCAGATAAGTCGTTTTAAGAAAAGGTCATTGAAATAGGATTATAACCATTTACTTCATTAAAAAAATTGTGATCTATAGCCAAAAGTCCCAAAGCTTTTTATATCTCAGTGAGCCAAGGAACAACCTCTAAATCTGTTTCAAATCATTTTTGGAAAAGTGATTATCAGATTCCATCAGCCAGGGATTCTATTGTCTCTTATCCTGTGCAAAGAAGAAGGGAATGTGACAGAAAAGCTGCCATGGGAGATGACACACATCTGGTCAGATTGGAGGAGGCAATGAGCATGAGTCAGGCCTGGTGTCAGTTTCTGTACATCAAGGACACTTTCCCATCACCTGGTTCTATCTCGCCTCTCCACCTACTTTACCATGACCTAATGTATAAACTTCAATTATTAGTTTAAGCCTTATTAGAGATTTCATAATTAAATGTATTTTATTATGCTATAGAATGAAAAGTCAACCTCAAATAGTTCTCTAACAGCAAGAGCAAAGTCATTCTCTTCTTCATATTTTATCATCATCATCATTATCTTATCACCATCACCATAATCATCTTCACCACTCTCACCATTACCATCACCACCAGAAAAAAAAAATCATACCTAGAGACTACAGGTAACTAAAGTATACTTCCAAGAGTCTGTTAATTCTGATTTGCCATCAATCCAAATTTTGATTGATCTTCCTCTTCATGCTATATTATAGATAATATGAGATAGATAATCACTTCAAGGAATTTTCAGAAGAAAGTATATGATCTTTATTCACCAACAAAAATCATTCAAAGTGTGACTGATGCGTTTCTAGGTTCTTGGAATAAACTACATCAGCAGTTATTTATTTTTGTCTTTATCTATTTACACACACACACACACACACACACACACACACACACACACACACAGGTGTGTGCATGGCAATTCAAAATGCCATGAAGAGTTTTCATAGCTGTTAAAATGTATGAAGTAGTACCATGCGGATGTATGTAACGGGGAAACTTCTCATGCATGGGAGCTGTTCAGAAAGTAACCTGAGCCATGCTGGTGTTTGTGCGAGTCAGTGCAGAGTATTTCTCTCTGAATTACAAACGTAAAGGTCACAGGGAACCACTAGGAGGTTTGCTCAGCTAATAGCCTACTTCAAGTAGCCCCTGCTGCCTGGGACTCCTCAACTCAACACAGTCTACTAAGACAATAATCTTCACTTAATAGGACACAGGCAGCTGTCCTGGCCTAGTTTGGAAATGGGATTTAGACGAACACTGAAACTGGAACCATTGTTCTCGTTCTAAAAGCTACTGTGTTGTTAGAACTCTTTTTCCAGTTAAGCGCCTAAAGGGGGCAGCCTGTGCACAGAGCTCTTGTGTGGGGCTCTTTTAGGAGGTGGCATTACCCTTGAGGCAGGAGGCTGCTCCAGAGGTGGCTTTGTGTGTCATAGTAACATTGTGATTGGATCAGAAATAAACATCATAAAACCCTTCACAAATGGCCAGAATCTGAGCTCGTTATCCCCTGGGGTACTATGAACTCACTGACGCATGTGTTAGGGTTATTTTTAGGAAAGAGGCATGCTGCGTTTTTGAGGTTTCTTATTCAGATATTCCCTTCCCTTCCCTCCCCTCCCCTCCCCTCCCCTCCCCTCCCTTCTCTTCCCTTCCTTTGGCTTCCCTTCCCCTCCCCTCCCTTCCCTTCCCTTCCCTTGGCTTCCCTTGGCTTCCCTTGGCTTCCCTTTCCCTCCCCTCCCTTCTCTTCTCTTCCCTCCCCTTCCCTCACCTCCCCTTCCCTCCCCTTCCTTCCCCTTCCCTTCCCTTCTCTTCTCTTCCCTTCCCTTTCCTTCCCTTCCCTTCCCTTCCCTTCCCTTGGCTTCCCTTGGCTTCCCTTCCCTTCCCTTCCCTCCCCTTCCCTTCCCTCCCCTCCCTTCCCTTCCCTTCCCTCCCCTCCCTTCCCTTCCCTCCCCTCCCTTCCCTTCCCTTCCCTCCCCTCCCTTCCCTTCCCTTCCCTCCCCTTCCCTTCCCTCCCCTTC
>JADRCD010200902.1:0-15399 GCA_019843815.1 Montemys delectorum
TCCTCTCAACTACACACCTAGAGATCTGGTATGAATGGATGGCTCTGTGTCTGAGACTTATACCCAGATGTGAAAGCAGCAGCATTCCTAATGACCCCACAACAGAAATCTCCAAATGTCCAGGAAGCAATGGATGAATCTACCAACTGTAGTACACCCACATGATGCTATATTATTTGACCATATAACACACTTATTTCTGATTCATGCTCCTATACGTATTATGTAAAGTGGAAGAGGCCAGAGATGCCCTCTGTGATGTGCTGATATGAAATGTCTAGAATAAGTCAATCCAGACAGATAGAAAGCAAATCTGTGGGTGGTGGAATTACAGAAAGGGGACTAGGTAAAGGTGGTGCTGTTTGTTTTTAGAACAATGGAAGTACTCTAGAAGCAGACAGCAGAGATGGTTGTACAACTTGTTGACCACACCAAAGCCACTGACCATGGACACTTAAAGGTAATAAATTTATGGTATATTAATTAAGTCTCAATAAAGCTCTTACTAAAAATAAACAGAGGGACTGGAGAGATGGTTCAGTGGTTAAGAGCACCAGCTGATCTCAGAAGGGATCCAGGTTCAATTCTCAGCACCAACATGGTGGCTCATAACCGGCCTCAACTCCAGTTCTAGGAGACCTGATGCCCTCCTCTGGGCTCTGTGGTCACCTGCATACACATGGTACGTATACAGGCAAGCAGGTATGAACGCATACATGCACACATACTTTAACAAGCAAAAAAATAGAGAGTCAACTCAGCAATATAAAAGAATCATTAAGAGATGCCTGTGAGACCAGAGATAAATCCCCATCCCAATACCACAGGAGAGAGGAAAACATTACGGTTACTTGGGTTGCGGATGGGAAGAGAATTTGCAGTGGTGGGGTTGACATGCAAACCAAGCCTAGATTTTTGTTGTTGTTGTTGTTAATGTTGGGGAAAAAAAGAAATGGAGTGCTGGGGTGAGGCTCAGCAGCATAGAACTTGCTTAGCATGTGTGGGGCTCTGGATTTAATCTTCAGCATCATACATAAATAGTGGGCAAAAGATTAAAGAATGAATACCGTTACTCTAGGAAACCGACAATGTCTAAGCATAACTAAACACTTCTCCAGTAGACAGTGTCTATTTACATATGGTCATAAAGAAGCATGCCCAAGAATATTTTACTCTCACTGAAATTTAGAAATGGATCACGCAATCATGTACACAGCATGTATTTTCTGGAATAGTCATACATGAAATGTAGTACTAAGAATGAACAAGCCATTCCATGAAATACTCCCATTATCAGCGTGAGGTAGACACTAAAGAACGCTAGTCAGCTTACTCCACCAGCACACCAGGACAAAGCCACTTTCTGGCAGTGGTGACCATGGGAATGCAGATCTGAAAGGGGGTGGGGACCACCCTGGGATAGTGCGGATGTTAGCTCCTTGATCCGAAATCCTTATTACTCTGGCTGTATTTAGTTTGTGGAGATGTATCAAGCTGTGCATGTATTACATAGGCATTTCTCTGGATGTGAATAAACAGTATTTACAGTGATTTCAGGGCTACTATGTCAAAATATGTCAAACTGAAGGGGTCTGTGAAATGCAAGTGTGGGGAGGCCCTTTCCTCAGTGGTCACAAAGTTCCTCCCAGAAACTCACCTGAGAAAGAGGAGTACTCTCTCTCTTCTCTTCCTTATAAGGATCTGGGATGTAAGTTCTCACTTCATTATGTGATGGCCTATAGGGTACACACACTTCATTTTTAGGCCCTTCTGTATTCAGTGAGAATGCAGCAGGAGGGAGGGTCATGGACAAAGAGACAGAGTGACTAACACAGGAAGGAAGTCAGCGGGCAGGAAGACTGGAGACCCCTCCCCACTGGACCCAGATGGGACACAACAGAACGTGTGCAAAGAAAGCCACATTTCTGAATGAGGAAGACAGATGGGAGCTATGTAATGACACAAAGGGGGTCATGATAATGGGGAGTAGCACTTTTGGGTCTCAATGATGTTCCCTCTTGCTAGCTCACTTACATTCCCAGGAGTACCTTCCTTAGTAAGCCATCTCCATACCCACCTTGTGCCTGTATTCACCCCCCCCCCACACGCTTTGATCTCTGACACCAAAACTTTTAAGTTTCAACAGATGCCCTATGGGATCTCAGACCCCTGCTATGACAAGTGTTCTGTACAGGCTCAGTTACCAAACACTCAGATGGGAAACAGAATGACTTCACTCTTCTGTAATGCTAAAAATCCAGACAGGATTGTAGATCTCCCTATGTCCCTCCCCTCCCTCTCGTTTCCTTTCTCACTATGGCCACTCTAAAAATATCAGAAATTCTATTAATATTTACACATTGTAAGAGTTAACAATGGACATGATATTTGCAGTAGGCTTTGGAGAATGAGGAATCGACTGTCCGCATCCCACATTTAAGGTGTTGGCCACAGTCAGTGAAGGACCTTGTCTACTTTGCCATGTAAATGGAGGGAGACCAGAACTCTCCAACTTTCTTCAATAACAGCTACCACACAGTCTTTCTGTACAGATCCTCGATCACTCAGTCACTCACACACTCAGCACAGTCTCTCAGCATTTCTGAGTTAGCAGACTGTGTGTTCCTCTTGATCTGGATTTCCCATCCCTTGCAGGACCTCTGAATGGACTTCTCACCAAGAGTGAGCCCAGGAGAGGTCTCCTTTCCCAAAGTTCTCTTGTGGAAAAGGCTTCAAGTTCAGTTATTTTTAGCTAAGTTTAAAAAGTTAGCCCAAGTAAGGATTTTTCAATGACAACTCAGCCTGAGGCATCTCATAGGTTTGTGGGCATCTAAATTGTTCTGCTACTGACACTAGCTAGAGACTCAAGCCTTTCATGGAGACCCCTGGCCAGATCAGAGTCCTTTACTAAACCACAGACAGATATCCCTCCTCCTTCCTGCTCCCACTCCCACAATGCTGTGCTAAAGACTGACTTCAGGGCCTTGCTCCAGAGTCACAGCAATCTTCTTTCAGGTCCTTTGTTTAGGAACTTAGAAAACAGGCTTATTAGTGTTAACAAGTACAGGAGTTTGTGAACTATAATCTCATGCTTCTGGACCTGCAAAGCTCATGTGCTAATAATGGTACTGGGGACATTCTTAGAACAAATCCCATGCCACTTACCACATCACAAAGAGCACAGTCTGCTTTTCTTGCCGATGAAGCACATGAGCTCTTCAAGGACACTCAGTTGGGAAACAGCCACGTCCTCACACCAGTACAAATATTTTGTTGCCCTCTTCACCACCCCCAGGACTAAGGCTTTGACCAGACATATTTCTCCCTGTGCTTCCTAAGAAGCAAGTCACAATTATAATAAGGCTGAGAGAAAGAGGAAGGCTCCTGGGAGAGGAATGCGTGTACATTTCACATAAGAAAGCAGAAATGTAAGTAAGATGTCAGCAAATGATGTACACATCCTTACCAGTTACTAGAACTTACTCTTCAATGGTTTAAGAAGCTAGTGGTCTCTGGAGGGCATTCAAAGCTAAGCTGCACCCCTTGCTTAGGATGGGAGCAAGCAGGAAGGCTGCATGCTTCCAGGATTTCAAAGAGGGTGAGGTTTCAGTTCAGGGAAATGCCTAACAGGTAGGACAGAACTGAGGGTGTGGCTCAGCTATAGTATGCTTCAAGCCAATATGCACAAATCCTTGAGCTCCATCTCCAGCACTGCACAAACTGAAAGCTTGGTGGTATGTGCTTATAATCTAAGTCCTTAGGAGGCAGAGACAGGAAGATGGGGCGTTCAAGGTCATCTCTGCCTGCTTTGCAAACTTAAGGCTGGCCTTGACTACATGAGACTCTGCTTCAAAAACAAGCAAAACATAAAATACATAAGTAAGACAAGAGATTGATTTAACAAGAGTTTCATTTAGACATTATTAATTAGTTTGGAAGTATAGAATAAAAATAGAGAGAATGACTGATCTATTCCTGCTAGTCAAAAGGGCAATTTTAAGTAAATCTAACCAGAGTTATTCACATATCATTTCTATTTATTGTCTAGACAAATTTATTTTAGCAGAGAAACATATGTTCTTAACACCAAGTCCTAATTTTTGGCTGACTGTGAACTATTTCTTCAAATTTGTATGTGTGTGTGTATGTGTGTCTATCTGTTGTCTGTGTATCTGTGTGTCTGTGTGTGTGTCTATGTATCTGTATGTGTGTCTGTCTGTCTGTGTATCTGTGTGTATGTCTGTGTATGTGTGTATGTCTGTGTATCTGTGTATGTCTGTCTATCTGTGTGTGTCTGTATATCTGTCTGTATATCTGTGTATGTGTGTGTCTGTGTATCTGTGTGTATATGTGTATATGCGTTTGTTTCTGTGTATCTGTGTGTGTGTGTGTGTGTCTGCATATTTGTGTGTAAGGGTTGACAGTAGGTGTCTCCTTCAATTTTTCTCTACCTTAGTTTTTGAGATAGGGTCTCTATTGAGCCTGGAGCTCACTGATTAGGAAATACTGGCTGTTCAGTAAGCTCTGGGCACTCTACATGTCTCCGTAGCCCAGATCTACTCCCAGAACTAGCTTACAGGTACACACTATTAAGCCTGGATTTTATGCGGTGCTAAGAACAAAATTCTCTTTATAATTTAAAATCATTTATGATAAAGAACTTCCCTTCTTCAGACTGGAGCACTAAATCAAAATTTACCTTTAGAGGCTTCTGTCCCTAGTGGGTTGTCCAAGAAGTCTGCCAGGTCATGGTTCCAGGCATCCCGGACGGCAGACTTTGACACCACTCTGTCATTCAGAGCCTGCTGTGGTCGGAAGTTATTTCTCAGGTACTCCACTGACTTGACATGGTCTTGCTGCTCCGTGGTGAAGATAGAATAAAAAGCCTCAAGCTGAACAAAGAACCAGAGGGAGAAGGGAAAAAATTCAATTAGTAAGGTTCTGTGATCCAAAGGATATGGGGTGATCAGATTGGAGGCGGCCAGGCCAAAGCTGATCTTCTACCTAGTGGTAGGCCTACACACGCCTTCTGGAATTAGTATCAGTGGCTGACCTCTGTCCTGGCTGATAATGGGATTGTTCTCATCTGAGGATAGGTGGGACTCTCAGACCCCTGTGCTGTCTGTCGATGTCTCCAGCAATATCTTTGGGACTATGGGAAAAAGCATAGACTTGTGGTGAATCCTGGAGGTAAAGTACCTAGGCATGAACTAGGGTCCTGTGCACACTGTCCTGGACCTCTAGCAAGTTGTCCCACTCTCTTGAGCCTCCACTCTCATTAAATAAAACGGTGGCGACTGTAATAGTGCTCACCCGATGAGGTTTTGAACAACAGAATTTATGACAGGGCAGTTTCTCCTTGTATAGCATTCAGAGTACACACTAACAAGAATAGTAGTGATTTAATTCTTAATCACAGCCTCTGTGGACATACTACAAATCAAATTCAGCCAAGTTATGAAGATGCTCAATGCTTAATGGGTGGGTAAGTTCAATTGCCCAGTTCTGAATTCACCAGATGGCTAGTCACAGACAAATTACTCAAGCTCTCTAAAACCTCAAGCTTCCTTATCAATGAAATGCCTATAAATATGGGTTCTATTTTCTGGGGTTCCAGAAAAGATGAAATCTATGTGGGTCACCCAGAACACAGTAGACACTTAACAAAGATCAGCTATTGTCATGATCAGTACGAAAAAACATCTTCCACAAAAACACTTGATGAAACTTTTTAAGGGAAGCAAAGGAAAAAGAAACAAACTTCAGCATCCTACAACCATATCCTGACCATCGAGAGGGCGTCTGTGTAGCCCTGAGCACTGCATCCTTAAGAAAGGTCATTGTTCTGCTCACAAGGATAGAGCATTGACTGGCTGTCACAATTGCTCTCATCAGACCACAGAGATAATCTTGTCACCAAAGAAACGGTGATAAGCAGAGGGCTAGAGTCTGCTGAGCATTTCAGGGAGCCAGGTGGCTGGCCATCAATACTAGTATGTAATTTTTCTTTTTAAACTATCATGGGCTGGAGAGATACTCTGGCTTTCAGAGCACTAGTTGCTCTTCTGCAGGACCCTAGTTCAATTCCCAGTACTCACATGTCAGATAAGAACTGCCTGTGACTCTAGTTCCAGAGGCTCTGTACTCTGCAGGCATTACCTGTACAATTTACACTGACGCATGGAAGCAAAACAGCCATACACATTATATAAATAATAAATACATACGTGAATAAAACTATTAATGCTCTCTGGATTTTTGTAGATTCTGAGTAGGGGGCCATCTACAAGCCAGGGCTGAACACTCTCAGCTCAGAGACCAACACAGACAATGACTAGCTGCTGACAACCAGAAGCTTCCTTCTTTCACTGAGAAAGTGAGGCACTCCTAGAGAGACTGCAGCCAACTAATCATTCACTAGACTCTATTCTGTGGAGGTGTGAGCCACTACACTGTAAACAATTAAAGAGGCCGACCCCCCCCCCCAGGCCCATGATGCTGCAGGCTTGACAGGATGATCAAAAGCAGACACACACACAGATACACAGATACAGATACACACACACATACACACACACACAAATACATATACACACACAAAACACACAGACACAAACACACACACACACATACACACAAAGGAGGGAGGAAGGAACACATGGGTTTCTGATTCTCTTCAGAGGAAATGATTACTTGAAATTTTATAAACGGAATTAACAAAGCCCCCCCCCCCCCCCCGAAAGGGTCCAGGTAAAAACTAATCATAACGATGGAAAGACGGGAGAATCAATCCTGAGAGAGGAAAGACCATAGGAAGTAGAACTGTTCAACCTGAAGAAAGGGTGAGCACACACAATTTGATTAAAGGCCCTTGCATGCAGAAGATGCTGATCAACTCCTCTCCATGTCCAGAGAAGGCCAAATGACAGGAATGTGGCTTAAATTAAATTCATAGAGATAGGAGTTGAATAAAGGCATGGTTTCTTCATGTTCAGGGTGGTTTTGGAGTCTTGATTTTTTTTTTCTTTTTAAACATGAACTAGGCTCTCACAAGTCATACAGGCATTGTGGAAGAGGCAGTGTCAGGAAGAGCATTAAGCTTTGAGGAGCCAAAAGAAAAAAACCTAGGAGGCTTTCAGCCGTACAGCACCACGCCTTGTTTATTCTCTAGAGTATGTGTTTCCTTCTTGGCTAGCACTTACTTCTAAAAAGTTTACTTCTGAAGCTTCGGGGAAAGAATTAGTCACACAACTGTAAAAAGAGGCAGGTTGTGAATTAAACACAAAAGTGCCTCCGTTTAAATTGCTCTTACAGCTTAATGACATGCTATGGCTTAAAAGCTCAAGATGCTTCCCTGTCATTAACTCAGCTCTCCTGGCAGACATTGAAGGAAGGCTGTGATGGCGTTGAGTGAACTGATGACCTGGATGATATTATATTGTCAACTGGATCATAGCTTCGCTTGACAGTCACACAAAAAGGTTCACACAAGAGGACAGGCGTAGCAGGCTTATCAAATGCCTTTAGTAGGCTGGCAGCATTTGCTAAATGCTGTCTTTCCTCTGAAAGGAATGAAATTGCTGGTGGCCCATCCTTTTGGTAATGGCCACAGTTGGTGACCGAGTAAAAACCTCCCTGATTTTTGGATTGGGGAAAAGTCTGCATGTTTCACTTTGCCAGGATAGAAAGAAATCACCTGGGTTAGAACTCTACTGACCCATCCTTCACATATATTTTGCATTGTCCGGGAAAGCCAAAAGGCCAGAGAATATGGTGCTGGAAGACATGAGACACCAGAGCCAGAGGACATGTTTCTCTCGGCCTTTGACCAGTGCACATGTTTGATGCTTGATTTGTTGGAACCTTCCAGATTTGGTTAGAAGTGAAACAGTGATCCTTTTAAAATGTACACTGGGGCTCTGGAGAGAAGGCTCAGCAGTCATGACACTGGCTACCCTTGCAGAAGACCCAGGTTTGGATCCCAGCACACACATGCACGCTCACAACCATCTACAATCAAGTTTCATAAGACCCAGCACCTTCTTCTGGCCTCCATGAGCACTAGGCATAAATGTGGTACAAATACATACATGCAGACAAAACATTCATACATATAAACTAAAAATAAATCTTAAATAAAACAGTTGTATACTTGATCAACATACACCTCTGGTTCCATACCACCTAAATCTCCCACTCTTAATGGAGGTGAGGGCTGCCAGGGATCTGGCCTGTGCCCCATTTTCCATTTTTAAAGCTTTCAAACTTCTGTTTTCAGAGCCTGTTTGACAAAGGTGTGGTCATGGACATCTTACATACTCTTCCTTTGTTTATGTGTATCATGTGTATGTATAAGTGTATCTACACGTATGTCTGCATACCGTTAAAGGTAGAGGCCAGTGGCTGATGTCAAGAGCCTTTTTTGATCACTCCCCACTTCATTTTTTTGAGAAAGCATCCCTAAAACCTGGAGGTCACCAACTCTGCTAGACTGGCTGGCAAGCAATGCTTAGCGATCTTGTCTCTACCTCTCCAGTGCTGGGATTACAAGCGTGTGCTATTGTATCTGGCTTCTTGAAAGGTTACTGGGGGATTCAAATTCAGGTCCTCATGCTTTCAAGTATTTCATTGAATGACCTGTCTTCCCTCTTCCCCAAGCATTCTGTACTTCTGAGTCTTTACAGTACAACAGAGTTAACGTTATTCATATCATGTGGTTTTCCTCTTTGTGCGTTTCTCTGTATAAAGTGCTTGAAATAGTTTCTGACAAAAGAAAATATTCAATAAATATTGTTATCACTATAAATATTTTTATTTTCTAGGGATTGTAGTTAATGATGACTGTAGTCTTGTGGCTATAGCAATGGAATATGGCTTATCTATTTTTTATTTTATAGAACTTACTTTATACAAGGTAGTTCATTAAATACCTAAAAAGCTTGATTTTAAACTTTTAGCCTAAAAAACAGTATTAATAATTAACAATATTGTTATAATACTGTGGTGGCTTGAATAAGAATGGCCCCCATAGGCTCATATGTGAATGTCTGGTTCTCGGTTGGTAGACTGTTTGGGAAGGATTAGGGGGTGTGGCCTTGTTAGAGGAGTTGCATCATTTGAGATGGGCTTTGAGGTTTCAAAAGCCAGTTCGAGGTCCAGTGTCTCTATCACTCTTCCTCAGGTTTATGTTTAAAATGTAAGCCCTGTGGTAATGCTTCAGCACCATGCCTATCTGCCTGCTGCCATGCTCCCTACCATGATGATCATAGACTAAGCCTCTAAAACTGCAGGACAATTAAGTCCTTTCTTTGTGTAAGTTGGCTTGGTCATGGCATCTCTCCACTGCAACAGGACAGTAACTAAGACAAGCACTGACACCAGCAGCTAAGACTTTCTAAACTCTTATGATATGCAAAGGACCACACAAAAAGGAGCATGTGCTTGGTTAGTTAGTCATCAGAGAGGTCCTGTAAGGTTGGGAGTGTGGTCATTGTTCATAGTCTCTGTGTTACTAAAACCAATAAGGAAACTGGTCCTCAAGACATTACAACTGTCCCAAGGTCATAAAAGGTGAAGTAAGGATTAGAAAGCCATGACTGAGTGACTCAGCTTCTCTCAACGACACATGTCACACTCAACAGGCCCATAGCATGACTCAGCAAATGAGAAGCCATTCCTGTTTACTAAGTCCAAGGCCAATTCAGATAGGGAACCCAATGTCATCTATCTGTCCTCCTTTGTGTTCTGAAAGGAAACCACATAGGGCCAACTGGGTGGCATGAACAAGATGGCGGCCAAGAAGGAAAATGCTCTCCACATCCTAAAGCCCTCACGTCTCTTCACCTGAGCCATTTCCAGGAGGAGGTAATAAACACGTTTGCATTTATCTTACCTTTAATGTAACTAATGAAGTCTTTATCATTTAGTAAAAATAAATGAAAGTTTTTATTTCTATAATATCAAATTGACTTTTTAACTTTTGAAGTGAGTGTGTAAAACACTTCTTTCTTTTATCCCTGCTTGGGGAGCTGTAATTGCATTTTAACTGGTACTGTTACAAGAACAATTTTAACCTTGAATCGCAAATGTGTTGGCTGGAAGTGTATATAAATCATTTCAGCTTCGTTTTTATTATAAAAGTATTTCAGAGAATAATTAGTTTTTAATCTGTCAGTTTGAATCAAAGGGAAGTTGAAATCTATTCATTCCATGTGTGTGTAGCCAGGGTTCTTGGTCCACAAGATGTGGGGAGGAGGGTGTGTGAGGCTGAACGGGAGAGATTAGTGAAAATAGAAAGTAATAGAAATAAGAGCCATTAGATACTGGCTCTTATTTGAAGCAGTATTTGAAGGGGTAGGCATACAGCAGAAATTCAAAACAACCACAGTCCATGGTTAACACAACTAAAACCTAGGGGACAGGGTGGGCCCTGCTTTGTTGCCTCATTATAGAGCAGACAGTGGCAATGGAATATTTAATGCTCAATAGCCCTGAGCAACTCAGGTTGTACTTGAGTCACAGCTGCAAAAAATGAAGCTGAGACTCACTAGCTAAAATGCAAGGCCACGTCCTTCCTGCAGCTCAGATTATTTTACACTAAGGCCATTACAGAAAGGCCTTCTACATAAAGCAAACACCTTCAGATAATTAACAAGGAAAGCACTCTCTTTTGGACTAATGATGGCCTCTTTGGGTACCACATGGAGTTGGAAAGGATGCTCCTAGATGCCTGACCCACTACTTCTCATGATGCCTTAACACCACAGCAGCCAGGAGCTATGCGTGCTCTTCCCTTAGCTCACACACGGGGATAATATTTCAGGTTACTGGGTTAAATTCTTTATTAACGTTGATTTTCTGTTCTTGTTTATATTTTAAATATGCCAGCTACAGAACTTAAACAAGACACATGGCTTGCTTTATTTCTATGGGACAGGGCTGTCCTTTGGATATGGTGATCAATTAATAAGGAAATCAGGAAGACTACTAACAATGCTTAAGCTGCTTCCTCTCGTGCCAAGCACAGGTCTGTACTTTTCACCTCTATGGCCTTTTTATCTTCATCATTTTACAATGGGGAAACAGAGGACAAAGTAGAGAAACTTATCTGAGAAATGGAGCTAGGAATAGAACTCTCAGTTTGAAAGCAGTCTGCCTCCAAAGCATAGCTTTTAACTCCAAAGACATGCTTCATTACTATGACAGACAGACCAGTAGCCAAAGAAGGGCAATGCAGATAAATCTTTTCTTTCCAACCTATCTCACTGAAAAACAAACAAACAAACAAAGGCCAAATGTCCAAAGCAGAGTAAGTACGACATTTAGATTTGTTGCATAAATCTGCATATTGCTGCATAGTGGAGAGCATACACCCAACAATTATACTCATGGTAAAGGGCTGGAGGGATGGCTCAGTGGTTAAGAGCTTTCATCACTCTTACAGAGGTCCTGAGTTCAATTCCAAGCACACCCACTGTGTCTCATTCTAGTCTGTATCTCCAGTTCAAGGGGATTCAGCGCCATCTTCTGGCTTTCTCGGGTACTAGGAATCCTGTTCGTCTAGTACAGGGACATATGTGTAGGCAAAATACCCACGTATATAAAATTTAAATATTAAAACGAAATCATGCTGGAGAAAAATCATAGGCAATGCTGCATTTTAACCTACAGGAGGAGCCACTCCAGTGGTGACAATAGGCAAAGAAACATCATTTGTAAAACTCTCCTAGAGGATGAACTGAATCCACATTAGAATAATGCTTTCTGGACTCAGCACAAGAGGGAGAGTGCTCAACACATGATATACACATGTATGGAAGCTTAAGGAAAGACTGCAGACAGCTGACTCCAGGCACTAGTCCCATTCCATGATGCTGCCAGACCCAGGCTGCAATTTTGTATGGATGACAAGGAGATGGCAGCACTTTATCTCTCCTCTTATCCCCTAGCCCGTGTGCGTGCGTGCGTGCGTGCGTGCGTGCGTGCGTGCGTGCGTGCGTGCGTGTGTGTGTGTGTGTGTGTGTGTGTGTGTTTGTGCGCACACGTACACCCACTTACTTGGAAGTCTGAGCCTCATGTCAGGCATCAATCATCATATTCACTGGGATAGTCTCCTTCAATCAAATTCCAAGCTCCCCAGTATAGCTAGTTTTGAGAACCAGTTTGCTCTGGGGATGACCTGTTCCAGCCTTGCATGGTTGGTAATTAGAAGCCAGCCCACTGCACTCACTCAGCATTTTTATGCATTTCCAGGGATGCAAACTTTGGTCCTCACGCTTGAGGCAGTGAGTGTTTTTACTGTTGAATCACATAACCCATACCTACTACTGGTCAGCCCAGGTGTCTAGGTTCCACCAAAACCTACCAAATTTGAATGAGCATTATCATATAAGAGAGAGGCCAAGGTCACTGGCTAAGAGCTGGTTAGAATGCCAGTGTAGACTCACAGGGAAGAGTAAAAGAGGCAACTTAAGAACCTGCTTGTGTGCTCTACAAGCCTTTAAAGAAATCCATATCCCCAGCTCTTACGCCTGGGCTGATCAGCACATCTTAGAAAGAATGCACTTGCTCATTGCTTGCCCACAGTGAGGAGAGAAAAGATAAGAGAGGGAGGCTTCTAAGAAAAAAGGGGAACAGGACTTGAAATACTCGGCTGTTTCCTTTCTGACAGAGGCAGTTGTGGAATTCCTAACCACTCAGCTTTTCCAAATTGGCCCCTGCCTCCCTGAAGTCAGTGTTCTCTGCTAGCTTCAGAAAGGATTTTGGCAGTGATGGAATCTGAAGTCTCAAAGCACTGACACACAGATGGATACTTTCCTTCTGCGGTGCGGTGTCTGTGTGTGTGGCGGGGCGGGGTGGGCATGTGATGCAGCTGCGGCCTCTGCAAGCTGGCCAGCAAGGAGCCAGTCCAGCCACAGGGACAGGGAACCGTTCCTCCCCTGGGAATAGACAGCAATGTAGGGTGCAGGGTATGATAAAAGTGCAGCCCACCAGACAATCCACAATGAATTAGAAAGCAAGTCTGAGTTCTTTTTCTCTGTTTCTTTGTAACATAGTCCTTTCCAGGGAAGGCAAACACCTGCATTCTTCCCCTCCTGTCCTTGCTCTAGAGCTCTGACAAGCACAAAGGCATCGACAAAGCACTTTCTAAAAGCTCCAGTTTCCAAATGTCAAAATGCTTCGAATCCACAAACACTTCTGCAGACATCCATTCCCCAAAAGTGTGTGTTTCGTTTGAGCCTATTAGACAGCTGTAGCTGCCAAAACAACCCAGTATGTTGATGGCCTTCAAATCCCTGAGCTAGTCAACTTCCACCCCTCACTACCCCCCCCAAAAAAAGTGGGCAAACCTTAACTTCAATAGCTCAAGCATTTAAATATTTGAAGACAGAAGCATTTATCTTAAGTAACAAAGAGAACCCTTTTGAAAATCAACTATACTTTTCCCTCAACCCTACAGAAATAAATATTTGGACTAATTTCTTTAAAAACAAAACAATGTTGGCTTCACCATTAGGAAGAAAGCTCATCTCTATTTCATTTTCTCCTCACAGCTGGCAGATCCTGTTCAGGAACCAAACTGCTAGTCCTTCCTTTTCTGTCAGAGTGTGAATTAAAATGAAAAACATGCCCAAAGAAAAATGGTTGCTCTCAGCAGAAAAACCCAGGTTAGCCTGGCACCACACTACCTAGCTTTGCCTGGAGGACCAAGAGTTGCCCTGCCCTGTCTCCTTCTACAGCTGCTGCTCCATGTAACACAAATGTCAACACTGGACGCCATGGGGCACTATCCAGCACCTCCTCTGACTTACTTAAGGATGGACATGTGACTCAAGGCCAGACTTTGGTTGGCCGAGTTCTCAGAAACATCTTCAGGAATCCTTTCTTGATAGGAGAGCTGGCTTCGTTACTGCCAGCTCTTGACCTCAAGGGTCAACTAGGACTAGTGCAATCACAGTGGACCATGGAACCAGGCCAAACAAGCAGGGTCAAGTTTCAAAGCCATGTAAGAAGCTTCCTGATTGGTGAGACCTCTGGATGCAAAACAGACGAGAACACCACCACACTTCACTGTCTAGTTAGAAGTCAGTCGGTGCAGGACTCACACAGCCTCACCTTGAAACACCCTGACTATTGCTTCTCCAGAAACACTGTCTGTGTGGATGTACTGAAGTGGTCATCTCTGCTTGCCATAGCCAAGAAAATGTCCAAGCAGAGGGTCATCTGACCCTTCTACTCCCTATTCTCTACCCTCTGCCTTGCTTTAGGGAAATCTCTGGACCATCCCCCAAGATCAAAGCCTTATTACCGGTGTTCTTAGTTAAGTACTGGCATTATCACACCATTCTAGAACTTTCCCTCCCCTCTGCCCCACTGCTGCCCAAAGCTGTAAGGTTGGCTGGGTAGGGAAAGGGCCAAATGAACGGAAGAGCCTTACAGGGTCCATTACTTCAAATAGTGCTGGTTAGTGGCTCTTTCCTAGTATCTTTCTATCTTATCCATTGTTCCTGGCCCTACACATAAGGCCCTTACTATTTTTTTCACAGTACATGCTGAGGTCTTTTTTAAGATTACATTTTCTTGTTTACTCTGGAGGGCTGTGCACATGGAAGGAAGAGGACAGTGTGTGGGAGTCGCTTCTCTCCTTTCACCGCGTGGACCCTAGGGACTGAACTCATGTCATTAGGCGTAGCTGCAAGTGGCTTTCCCACTGAACTCCTTTAAGTGCTCCAGGCTGAACTTTTGATAAAGAACATGTGCTTTCCAAAAAGTGCCCCTTTACTCTGTCACTGCTCAGGAGGCGGTTTAAGGGCCCTCAGGCCATGAGTGGCTTACTTTCTTTAGCCAATGTACCAATCCCAATCCAGTTTTACCAGTTTCTGCCTGTGATTTACTGCTTGGCCTGAATCCTACCATTCAAGGAGACCATCTCAGACCCAAACCGGAAGAAAGCAGGACAGCAGTGGGTTAGAAACACTTGGTTTGTGATCATATGATGACCATTGTGGGTCCCTGTACAGTACCCAATGCCTCCATCCATACACTGATGCCCTAATGTGTGCCATGCTAGGGCAGCATCCATTTCTTACTGCTTTTGGATCATTGATCCAGTTGACGTGTGTAAGGAGCCTATTCAGAAACAGCTTGGTTGCCTTAGATATTCAGTGCCCTGGAAGGCTTGCATGTACCATGTCCCAGCTGGTGGCACTACTGAGAAATGGGAGACAGGATCAAGTGGATGCCAACTTCTCCAAGGCTTACACCAGGGAGGTCACAGGTTATATTGCTTTGATGTCCTGTCCCCACTTGTTCTCTCTGCTCACCATATCCTGCCTCCCAGGACCAGAGCAGTGAATCCAAGCAAGCACGGACTTAGAAACTGAGTCAAAGGAAACTTTC
>JADRCD010200903.1:0-10043 GCA_019843815.1 Montemys delectorum
CCACAGGTGCAGCTTCACACCTGTCTGCACCGAGAGCTGATTTTATTTTACAAGTAATAAAAATCTGTTCATTTAGAAATGAACATCTTTACTGCTTTGTATTGGAGAAGGGCAATGCCAATACTACACAACATTTTTCTTGAGATACTGAAAAACCACACAAATACTCTCTCTGGAAATCAGCCCAGAGTCACTCTTTTCGAAGGGCTCCATATGAAGCTAGAAAAAAACAAAAAACAAACCCACCTGGCTAAGACAGTCCAAGTGACAAGAGGATGTGACAGCCCCTAGGAGTGGGGTTTCCTGATCCTCCTCTCTGCAGACTCTTCCTCCTCCTCCCTCCCTCCTCGGCTTCTTCTGCCAGTTACTAAGTTGCTTTGCGAATCTATTCGTAGACTTCTGTAAAAGACCTCGGAGTCTATTAGCAGAGCCACAGAGCCAAACCCTACTAACCAGAGTTTAGTAAACAGTGGTTTGTTAGTATGAGTGGCTTTCCATTTGTGTTTGAATAATTGAATAATGTAAAAAAAAAAAAAAGTCGATACTTTGAAGTGAAATGGAACTTCTCGTGCCCCACTTTCTGAGCTGCAGTACAATTTTTAAAAAGCAAGCTACAGTTACCTAGTTACGATGGGGAAGGGTTTTCTCCCTCTGTTTCCCATAGGACCGTTTTGTGAATGATTTTACACTACAGGGACAGTGAACTTACTGCCTTCATTTCCTGCTTATCACAGCAGGTGCCAGACTGCTGAGCCAGGAGATTGTGTGCCAAGTTATCCCATGTTTACTCTGAACACACTGATATAATGAAAAGAAGTGCTCCCTACTCCACTGCACGGATGCACTGATTTACACTGATTACAAATCTCCATAGTTTTGAATTTTAGGAGGGAGCCCTTGTATAACTCACTTCCAGACCTTTCGTAAACCATCGTTAAATAGCATACTTGGAGGCATATTGATAAAAGGAAAACTGGGGGGGGGGGGGGAGGCAGGGAGGCTAAAGACCCTTTCACAAATGTTCGGGGAACCCAGGCGGCTGAGCAGGAGGGTGAATTCCAGTCGCCAGTGTATGGAACAGACAGATAGCAAATAGTGCCCAGTCATGGCCGTTTAAGGTCACCACCAAGTCTCCTAATGACGGGATTGCTGCAAAATGCGGATGTGATTTACCACTGAACATGGGCATTCTTAACACGCGGGCACCAACAAATACGTGCAGACCAATAAATTGTGTCTTGGCTGAAGCATTTAAAAAAACAAAACAAAGCCAAAAACCAAACAAACAGTTTCTCAAAAGAAAGTAGGTGAGCCCACCTCGATTCTAACTAAGTCTTATCATGGCTTGAGACCTTGGAACCTGAAGCCACTGCCTGGGGATGGGGCGACAGCTAAGCTGACTTGACTTGAGCATCCACAAGGCTGGCAGCGCCCTCCCTGTCCCCAGCAGAGGCACAACCTAGCTTTAGCCATTCATCAAGGAAAGCAAGTGCTTGCCTAGATCTTCAGAAGCCCGGGAAGAAGGTCAGTTACTCCCCACGTTTCTGGAGACTCAGCTTCTCAGACTTGGGTCGGTCCATGGCGCTGCCAGGTCTCCAGCGCGGCCTAAGGGCACCCAGACCTCCTTTTCCACGTCTCCGCTGCTCTGGCGCCCTACACTCCTCCCAGAGCTTGGCTCTGCCCGCTCAGACTAGGAGGCTCCCCTCACCTGTGCGGTGCTCTTCACTAGATCTGAATCAGTCCACCCCAGAGCATCGTCCCTGCTACCTTGCCATTCCCTCGCCCCTGCCCACCCTGTTGTACCACTCTTCTCCTGTCTTACGCCTCATTTCTGCGTGTCCCTCTGGATCCCTCTGGAGGTCCCTTCTTGGGTACCTGCAACCTTCACCTGCATTTCGCACTGAAATCCCGAATCTGCACTCTCCCGGCACTTGCATCCTACTTGGTACCGCCCTTTGGCCTGCCTGAGCAGACCAGCACACCTAAGCCTAGGGGACCAGGTGGAATTTGACTGAAAAGCAGCATTGGGTGTGAAGAGCGCATGGGTTGCTACTGCTGCCTAGTAGCTACCAGCTTCTGTCTGGCTTCTGATATGACTAAGGCAACAAGCCACACAACAGCACAACAGAATCAGGTCCCTGTCCATGTAGCACTCAACTCAATGTCCACAGACCCCCCTGTTCCTTCTGGTTCCCCAGGGTCTAGCAGAAAGATCGGACAGCAAAGGATAGTTAATAAAAGTAATAGTTGAATGAATTTTGATGGCAATTTTGGAAATGGTAACAAATTAACTTTTACAGGTGATGGATTTATTTCAGGAATAAAGCAAAACTCAGGTCTCTGGCCATTTGCAGTCTTGATGGAGAAACGTGCGTTGTCTTACTAAAGTTAGATCTTCTTGGGTTAGAAATGTGCTCCCCCATCTCTGGAAGAATTCACTTCTGTTCAGACCTGAATTTAACTCGTTCCAAAGAGAAAGAAATCATTGAAGCTGTACAGACTTGTGAAGCCTCTGCCTCTCTGGAACTCGGAGCTGCAGATGTGCACTGTATCCCAGGTGTGTGACTTGGGTTTTTGTTTTTAATTGAAGACAGTCTCATGTTTCTCAGTCTGGCTTTGACTGACTGTTCTGATCTTTCTGCCCTCACCCTGAGTGCTGTGGTTACAGGCCTGCACCACCACGGAAGATATGTTCATCTGGAAGGTTTTAAGGACTTTAGCATCTGTCTTAGCCAGTGTTCTGTTGCTGTGAAGAGACACTATGGCCACAGCAACTCATAAGGAAAACATTTAATTGGGACGGGTTTATAGTTCAGAGGTTCAGTCCATTTTCATTATAGAGAGAAGCAAGGTGGCATGCTGACAGGCATGATGTTGGATAAGTAGCTGAATGTTTTACATCCAGATCTGCAGGCAGCAGGAAGAGAGGGACTCTGGGCTTGGCTTGGGCATTTGAAACCTCAAAGCCCACCCCAGTGACACATTTACTCTAATACAGCCACACCTCCTAATTCTTTCAAATAGTGCCAGTGTCTGTGGTGATATGAATGATGTGGTCTACTGTCTAGTTGCTTCCCTCTGGGGCATCAGACATCTTTGTTCAACAGACCTAGTAGGGGCAGAGTGAAGCCAGGGACAAATAGGTTCCACAGGACTCCAGTCAACTTGGGAATGCTAGGAGTGGTACAGCTCTTAAGACAAGCAACAGGTGGCCTGCACCAGCAGATAGCTACAGCCTCAGCAGCACAGGTCAGGTAAACTGCCGCCCTGATGTGAGCCTCTGCTGGCATTGAGAGCCTGGCCAACCAGGCAGGTCCAAGATCCAGTGATAAATGCTTTGGGAGGAAGAACTCTTCCCCAAGTGTTACAGATCAGTAAAGACAATCACTCTTGTGCTTTATCCCATGTGGACAGGTACTATGTGAACCTTGGGGAGTGGGATGGGATTTGGGTAGATGTTTTCTATTGGCTGACTTTGAGACGTTAGTGATGCTCTATTTGCGATGGGGGGGGGCACTCCAGGTGCTACATTAAGTGACTGACTGGCTGCCTGTGGTCCTCGCAGTTGGGTGATGTGGTTATGTGTTCCGGAGCAGGTATAAACACAGGTAGGAAGCAGCTCTACTTCTGCTATTGTCTAAGCTCTGAGATTCCCAGGATTTTCGCTCACTCAGCCTCACTGGCTCCTATGCCTGTCTGGTGGCATGGCCTGCTTGCCCTACAGAATAGGTTTGGCCTCCACAGACTCATGTGTTTGAATGCCTGGCTATAGGGAGTGGCACGATTAGGACGGGTGGCCTTATTGGAGGCGTGGCCTTGTTAGAAGAAGTGTGTCACTGTGGAGGCAGAGCTTTGAGGTCTTACATGTGTGACACATTCAGTCTCCTCTTGGCTGCCTTTGCATCAAGACGTAGAACGCTTGGCTCTTCCAGCATCATGTCTGCCTGCACACTGCCAGGCTTCCTATGATGATGACAATGGACTGAACCTCTGACACTGCAAGCCAGCCCTAATCAAATATTTGTCTTTATAAGAGTTGCCTTGGTCATGGTGTTTCTTCACAGCAATGAAACTTTAACTAAGGCAGTGTCTTTCTGTATTCTTTATTCCCCTAACAGTACAGAGATAGTTTCTATGGTTAGTTTTTTTTGTTGTTGGTTTTTTTTTTGTTTGTTTTGTTTTTATCACAGAAACAACGGATGACTAGCGGTCTCCAGACAAGCTTTATTATTGTTTATACTGGAATTATTATATAGTGGTATGATGATTTACAACTTTTCATTAGAACTCTAGGTACAAAATATATAGCTCCGACAAACACTTGCAGACCTAGTATATAAAATTATTCAATAGTCAAAAAGTAGAAACAATCCAAGTATCTCGGGTGAGTGATGGATTCACAGATGAGGTTCATGCCTACAATGAAACACTGTTTGGTCTTAAATGGAAGGAACGGGAATGTGCAATGTATGTGCACTTTGAAGAGATGCTGACTGAAACAAGGCAGGTACAACAGTAATAAGTATCATCACACTCTGCTATGGTTTGTATATGCTCGGCCCAGGGAGTGGCACCATTAGAAGGTGTGGCCTTGTTGGAGTAGGTGTGTCACTATGAGTGTGGGCTTAAGACCCTCATCCTAGCTACCTGGAAGCCAGTCTTTGACTAGCAGCCTTCAGATGAAGATGCAGAACTCTCAGCTCTGCCTGCACCATGCAGCATCCAGGCTCCCGCCTTGGTAATAACAGACTGAATCTCTGAACCTGTAAGCCAGTCCCAATTCAAGGTTATCCTTATAAGAGTTGCCTTAGCCACGATGTCTGTTCCCAGCAGTAAAACCCTAACTAAGACACATTCTAATTTATTAGATCTGCTGAGAGTTGTCAAATTGAAAACAGGCATGGTGTTTGTTTCATGCCTATGATCCCAGCACTTGAGAAGCACAGGGAAAGGACTGCTGAAGTTGGAGGCCATCTTGAGCAATCGTGTATGACTGTGGGGGTGGGGTGGGGTGGGAGTAGGGTGGGGGCTGGTGTTGGGGAGCAGGCCATAGGACACTCTCTGTAACTGTAGCACTTGAGAAGTGGAATCAGGAAGATCAAGAGTCCTGAGGCTACAGGAGACTCTGTCTTTAAAAAAACAAACAGAAAAAAAAAAAAAATCATAAAGACAGAGAGTAAAATGGTGGTTGCCAGGACTGGGGAGCAGAGACAGGGGAGTTAGTGATGGGTGTGGCATTTCTGTCTGGGAACAAGAGATCTAGAAACAGATGGGGTAGCTTTTGCAGTATGGATGTGCTTAAAGCCACAGAGACTGTGTGTTTAAAATGAGGAAGATGATCAATTATAATATATATATATATATATATATATATATATATATATATATATCATGAACATTTTACATGATGTTATGCAAAGACCAGAAAGACTTGCACCTATCATAGTACACATTTTCTAGGTGACAACCAATACAATAACTATATAGTTTAATAGTTGGTTATCAAAGTTTGCTTCTTTTTTGATTTTAACAAAGACTGTATTTAGAGTAATTTGAGAGTAGATGTATACATATCCCACATAAGACAAACTGACTAGACAGGGATTCTCAGCTGGGTCACATCTCTAGGTTCTAGCAGCATTTTGAGCATGAAGATACACAGTGAGCCTGGCTCTGTGGCAGGCGCCCAGAACCTGGGTGTTAAGAGAGAACTTTACCCCAGTAGCCACTAGAGTGAAAAATGTGTTTGTGTGTGGCGTCCCCTGGTGTTCGTGGTGGGAATTGCTTCTCTGGGTGAATCTGTGCTTTGTGTGTGGGATGAAAGTTCAACCCACATTTGTTGACTGTGTCTGTCTTTCTTCAGTGTGACAGCTCAGAGTAAGACAGCAATCTTGTGTTTGATCTTGTTAGGACAGAATTTAATGGATCTTTAAGCACCAAAGTTTATGACCTATAAAACTCTCCTGCTTGAGTTTTTAAAACGCAGTGTAGACAGCACTGTTCATTAGCTCCTTAGACTAATTGACAGGGCACAGTGTCTGGTTACTTTGGGGCTATAAATGTTTTTAATAGCACATCTGTAACCGCCCAATTATTTATAAACATCTGGTCATCTAGACCTTGGGCTGGGGTTGGCGGAGACCCCACTTCCTGTACTCAAAGCCTCCATGGTACTGAGTTGTGATCTCTCTCCACAGAAGGATTAACACTCTGAATTATAAAGTATGAATTCACAGACACCCTTTTCACCTTAATAAGACCAGTGTAGTCAAAGTGGACCTGGTAGTGCATGCCTATAATCTCCACATTTGGAAGGCTGAGGCAGGATTGCTGTGAGTTCAAGGCCAATGTGCACTACGTAATACGTACAGGGCAGCCTGGGAAACACTCTGCCCAAAATAAAACAAAATAAGCAAATAAACCCAAAAGCCCTGCTCCTAACTCCCACAAAGCCATGCGAGCAGCCTGTGGTTCAGAGAGAAAGGCTCAGCTACTATGTATCTGGTGAAAGCTTTCCCCCACAGCATGGCATGAGGAGACATTTACATACAGGAACTCGCTCAACGCTCACTAAAGTTATCCAGGTTACAGGATCCCTGGCTTCCCATTAAGGAAATAGAGGTTCAGAGAGTCTACTGCAACTGTCCCAAGGCCAAGCAACTGGTAAGGGCACAGCCAGGGCATTGACATGAATTTCTGCCCCAAGTCTGCTTGGCGCTGGCCATATGCGTGCAGCCTGAGAAAGACATGGTCTGAGAAACAGGCCTTCAGGCAATTCCTTCATTGTGCAACCTCACAGAATGGACCATCTCACACCCAGGCTGTATGGGATTGCTAACCTTCCCTGGGCCATCGTAGGATGGCAGCACATGTTTGTGTTTGTGGACATACCTAGGCATAGGGAAGGCATCACAGCCATTCTTAGCCGTAGGGTTTTCTAGCTCCATGATTCTCTATGGAGCCTTGCTGTAATGTGGTACAAGACTGCCTGCTTATCAACAGAGGGGCCCGGGACTGGTCGAGTAGCCCTGGACTTAGGAGACTTATCGGGGAGAATTCCAACCTGAAGGAGCCTTCCTCGGCGGTAAACTTAAGGAAGTTTTATCAGTCTTTTCTCCTTCAGCTCTGCAAACTTCTCTGGGGGTTGGGACCCCATTAATATCCATCTCAGGTGCATTTACAAAGGTTTTTGTTTTATGACTTGCTTTAATTTCTATAACTTTGTTTCTTTATTGTATGTATGTGCATTTGTATAAGTATGTGTGTGTATTATGTTGTGGGGTGCATGTGTGCTGTAACACATGTGGAGATCATAGGACAACTTGGGAGAATCAATTCTCTTCTTCTACCATGTGGCTTTTGAGGCTCTGAGCTCTCTCTCTCTCTCTCTTTTGTTTTAAGAGACAGCATGCGCTTTTATCATGTATGGAATCCTGATGAAGACCAGCCAGGGTCTGGAGGGAGCTGCAGGACCACAGGCTGGCTGTACATGCTGAATTCAAGAGAGCTTTCAATGCCAAGCAGGAAGGATTCTCCCAAAACCATGCTGCTTGTGGCTCTGGAGAGGACCACAGTCCCCTGAGGACCTCAGCACATCCCAGCAGGGATGCACCATGTTAGCAGGCCATCCCCTGTAAAGTGCACGGGAGGAGAGAGCTGTCTTTCTGAGACACCTGCTCGGAAGGCCTGAGGCTCTGTAAGTGGAGCTGACTCAACCCAGGGCACCAAAGAAGGCTGTCAGCAATGGGTGAGCCCTGGATACTGATTTCGTGCCTGCAGCAACTTTTACCCCTCTAAGAAGCACAGAATAGGCGGTAATTGGCCTCTCCCAAGCCTGCGCTTGGCTCAGAGTCATTGTTGCTTGCATTGCTCATTGTTGGAGGCTGGTTCTAAGGCTTTGATTCAATTGGGAATCTGCGTGTCTAGACCTTGTCGCCAATTGTTTTTTGATCGATCAATAAAGATGCCAATGGCTGGGTACAGGGTGGGACCCTTAAAGTTGCACAGCGAGGATGCCGAGAGGAACAAAGAAGAATTGCAATGACTCGAGAAAGGAGGATGGGACTCAGGAGCAGCAAGAGAGAAAGCCAACCAGTCATGTGAGACATGTGAGATTTGGGGTAAGTGGCCACTGGCCACTTCCGGATTGGGCCTGGGGTAGCAGGGGAAGGTTTAGGAGTGTCCAGCCTTTGAAGTAGGCAAGGCATTTAAAAAAAAAAAGTTAATGTGTGTATTTCTTTCATTCGAGGATCCAAAGATAGCTTCCGGATGGGTGTGCACATGCAATCCACCGGAAGCCGCATACGATCCGCCGGGAGCCAAAGCCAAAGCAGTGAAACAAAATTCACCGCTACAGTTCACTGCCGCACTGTGTTTAGGAATTGCTTTCTCTGATCCCTTTGACTCTAGCTTCCAGTCTTCTGTTTCTATATTTTTAGAATCCCTCCCCATATTTTCTAGTTCTTTCCCCATGGATCCTGAAGTCGATGGGTTCTGAAATCCCTTATGTTAAATTGAAGACTGTTCCAATAGCACCCGCTCGTGCACTCCAGGAGTCTTTCTTGCAGACGGCTCACGGTGCTGAACACTACATACATGCCGGAGAGAGGTCATACTCTATCATCTAAGGGACAAAACCAAGGAAACAGCCTGCGCATGTTCAGTACAGGTGTAGTTTTGATTCTGAGTTTGGGATCTGCACTGGGTTGAATTTGCAGATCCAGAAACCATGATGGTAGGGGTGAATCCTGTGCTCTTGCTCCCTTCACCTCTGTTTCTGCACTTGCTGCTGATACATCTGCCCCCCAGCCCAGGATCCTTCTTCTCCTACTCCTGTTGGGAGCCGTGCTTGCCATTATAAGATGGCGCCGGCTTCCTTCTTCCTGGTTCTTCTCGGGGAGCCTTGCTTGAGAGGCACGAAACTTAGTATGCTAATTAGGCACTAAGGCTAGAGCCAATGAGGGATCTGCAGTCTCCCAGAGATCTATATAAGCCGCGGGGTTTCGGCATTCGGGGTCCTTCTACTTCTTGCCATCTAAAAGAGCTGTAACAATAAATTGCTGTCAGAAGAATCCTGAGTGTGGCGTGCTCCTTATCGGCGAGGTAGCGTGCGACATACTCCATTCCAGACACTGAGGATGGGTGAACACATAGAGTTTAGGACAACCCTCTGCACACCAGATCTTGTCAATATTTCCTCCCAGGGACTATCAGGATAGTCATAGATAATATGAAATGGATGTCTGAGTTTAAGTCACAGGTCTTTTCTTATTAGCTCTCTGCCAATGGGCAAGTGACTTCACCTCATGAACCCCGGTCTCTTACACTAGGAATGGGGGTGACTATCCCCTCAGAGGACTCAGTGTGTGGCTCTTACAGTGCCAGGTCCACAGAAGCTGCTGGAAACCGGACCTCATTATTTACTTATAAAATTGCCTTTTTGTGTGCATGTGTGTTGGGTAGTGTATGTACCTCTTAGTGCAGTGCGTGTGTGTGTGTGTGTGTGTGTGTGTGTGTGTGTTCACATATGTGCTTGAGAGTGTGAAGGCCAAAGGTTACATCAGGCACCTTTTCTCACTTACTACCTTTGTAGCAGTAAGTTTTTGAGAGAGCGCCTCTTGCTAAACATGACGTTTATTGACTCAGCTAGATTGCCTGGCCAAGGAACTTCAGAGATCCACCTGTATTTGCCTGTCCCGCAGCACTGGGATACAGGGATACGTGATGTGGCTGGCTTTTTTCCATGGTTTCTGGGGATTTGAACTTAAATGCCCATGCTTGCAAGGCAGGCTCCTTACCAACCAAGCCATCTCTACAGTCCTGTCTCTTTAAAAAAATTATTTTAATGAAGCAAGTTGACATTTAAGCTGATTAAGAGGGGATGCAAAGAAGGAAGGAGCAAGGAAGAGAGGAGAAAGAGACAGAGAGAGACTGTAAATCAGGCTCAGGAAGAGGGAGTTGTATACACCCCTCCTCCCAGAGGTTGGAATGGGCTTCTCAACAGAGAGGGTTGCCTGGTTTTCTTTCTTGCCTTCTGGGATGGG
>JADRCD010200904.1:0-15527 GCA_019843815.1 Montemys delectorum
AGTTATTTAAAATATAGAAGAGCTGGAGAATGAGTCATTTGACAAAACCATGAGGACTAGGACACCAGCAGCGATGTGAAGAACCATGTGTAATGGTGCATGCTCATAGTCCCAGCACTGGGGAGACAGATAGGAGGATGCCCTGAGCTCACTGTTAGCTACTCTTGCTCAATCTATCAGCTCCTGGCTAAGTGATAGATCTCATATTATAAAATAGGTACAAACAATACAGGAAAACACCCAACATGGACCTCTAGACTGTGGCTACAACACATACAGACACCCAAATGTAGGAGCTGTGTAAATTCAAGTAACGTCGTCACGGTGTTTCTTGTGATATCTATGTCCTTGCCAGTCTGTGCTCAGATTGCAAGAACTAGGTAGGTTTGTATTGGGAGGAATATTCCGGTTTTATTTGAGTGAGTCACACACATGTGAGTTGCATATGACATGCCCCTTTCTTGGACTTAGCGGGTGACCTTGGATATATTCTTAAACCAGTTCTGTATCTGTCAATAGATGGGATGATGAGTCTGTTCTTACCTTGTACAGAATAAGGTGAATCATGTGAAAATTCTCTGACCATTGGGCTCAGTCCCTTTAGAAGTGGATGTGGAGCTCCTAAGAGAGAAGAGAGGGCAAAGTGTTTCAGCACATTGAATGTTCATACTAGGTTGTATTCAAGGAAAAAAAAAAAAAAAAAAGGAAGGGTCCATGAAGTGGCTCAGAAAATAAGAGCACTTGCTGCTGTGCCTGCTGACCCAGTTCAAACTCTGCAACTTACCAACCCCTGCCTTTGTCCTGACTTATACACACATGGCCTTTCTGAAAGGAAAGTAAAATGTTTGTATTTTGGTTTGAAAAGTAAATGTTTTCTTTACTGCTTGTGTATGTGTTTATGTGTTTCACAGTGTAAATTCTTGAACCCCTAGTTTCAGTTTCAAAACTAGTTTTACAGTTTGAAAAGCCAGTTAGTTCTGGCTAACTTTTCTGAAACAGGAAGAAACATTTTGAAGTAAGATCGAATGTGCTTTAAGATCATTACCTCTAAGTTTCAGTGCATAGCACTCTTGAAGGTAAGGGTGTTATCCATTTAACAGCCAAGATATACCTTAACTCCAAGTAATTAGAGTAATATCTGACCTTACTCTGCAGTTATGTCAACACTGTTTAGTGTAGAGCAAAGTGGAGCACAGTCTCCAGAAGGAAATGTCACTTTCTCTAAACAGGGACCTTCCCCACTTTACTAAGATGTATTTATGAGGAACAGAACAAAACAATGAAATTAGTGGGATATTTACCAAATGAAGCCACTGATCCTAAAATGAACCTGGAACCATTTTCTCTTTTGGAGTTAAAGTTCTAATAAGCCCATATAAAAGACACACAATCCAGATATTTTATTTATAAGCCAAATGCCTAGACTGGGCAGATCTAGGGCTATTCTAACTTATTCCCCAGCACTAAGGCCCCTTGTTACTTGCTGTTTCTCCTGGCCATGCAGTTCTGGTCCATGGCGGCTTCCTCCTCTCTGTCTGTCCTCTTCTCTCCTCCTCCCTGCTCATGGCGGCAACCACACCTCAAGGAACCAGTTTTAGCTATAGGATACAAGTAGCATCAGACTGACCCATGACAGATTCATCCCCTGATTTTGTTCTCTTCTCTTTACCCTTCCCTGTGATGACCATTAATAAGATGATTAAGGGAATTTGAGTCAGATTTGTAGATTAGTTGATAGTAGAGTATTCATTTCCTGCTTCTAATATTTTGTCCATATCCATTTGTGATATTTTAAAATATTTGTAATCTGTGTAGAGATACTGTATTTAGTAAACAAGCCAATATTATGGGTTAAAAAGGTAGTCTGAGGGTTGGAGAGATGGCTTAGCAGCTAAGAGCTCTGGTTGGTCCTCCAGAGGACCAGATTCAGTTCCCAGCAGCACATGGCTGTAACTCACAACTGTCTGTAACTCCCATTTCTCAGTTTAAGGGTGTCCAATGCTCTGGCCTCCTGAGAGGCACTGCACACATGTGGTGCACAGACATACATGACGACAAAACACCCATAAACATTAAAAAAAAAAAAGGTATGTCTCCTACCACTTTAAAACAAATCAGAACTATGTCAGAAGCTAACAATAGAAATGTTTACATGTTTAGAACTAGAGGAGTATGAATTAAGGTTGTATGAAAATCCTTTGAAGTAGTTTTACAAGTTTTCTAAGTTAGACATTATTTCAAAGTAAGAAATGTAAAGGAAGCCAGGCATGGTGACTTATACCTGTTATCCCTTCACTTGGAACCTGAGGCAGAGAAGTGCTGTGAGTTCAAGGCTACTCTGGACTCCACAGTGAGTTCCAGGGTAGGGCGAGCTACATAACATCATGAAACAAAGGCAGACAGAAAGGAAGTAGCCGAGCTGATTTCTAGTGCGTCGTTAAAAACCTTTGGGTAAGTGTTCTCAGAACTACGCGAGGTTAAAGTTTTCAGTTCTGTTTGTTTGTTTGTTTGTTTGTTTGTTTGTTTTTCCAGACAGGGTTTCCCTGGCTGTCCTGGAACTCACTCTGTAGACCAGGCTGGCCTCGAACTCTGAAATCCGCCTGCCTCTGTCTCCCAAGTGCTGGGGTTAAAGGCATGCACTACCACCGCCCGGCTAAGTTTTCAGTTCTCATATTCCATAAACTTCGTTTTTGGTGTTATTTTGAAACAGGGTCTTACTACAGTTTTGGCTGGGCTGGAATTCAATGTGTAGATCAGGCTATTTCCAGACACATGGAGCTCCAGCAGCCTCTGCCTCCTGAGTGCTGGGATTAAAGGCATGTGTCACCACACCTACCTAAAATTTTGTAATTTTATAAATAGGCATTAGTAAATTCATAATCTTAATAAGTCATCCTTAAAAAGGACAGTAATAGAAAATGAAAGTTAATTATTTACATACGAGTCAAAGGATGTTAAAGTCAAGGCTTCCATGCCAAGTATAACTAAACCGAGATTGTTCTACTGTGTAGAAACTTTAGTAAGAGCTTATTTAATTATACATCCATTGTATTTCACTTCCTGGCTTATGCTTTGGCATAATTTTAAAACCTTTTATTTTTTTAAAGCCATGCCATTTTAAAATGTACTTTTAGAAGTACATTTCATGTACATTAGAAGTACATGAAAACTCTGTTATTAAGATGACGAGTCAGATATGTGGGCCCACCTGTAATCAAAAGCAGCACTTAAGAGACGTGCGCAGGAGCGGCAGGAGTTCCTGGTCATCTTCTGGTAAACAGCCAGCAGGGTAGCCCGTGGTACGCAAGAGCCCCTCTCTTACAGATGAGGCAAGATTCATGTTTCAGTGTTAGAAGTTCACAGTCCTCACAGCATAAAAAGGTGCTTAAAATGTAAGTGGTGGAGCACGTGTGGTGGGATGTGCTTGTAGCCCAGAATTTAGGGGAATGAATTTGAGATCAGCCTGGCTTACACAGAGATCAGTCTGTCTCAAAAAGACCAGCCCCCCACCCCCCACCCCATGTTCATATGGGGACTAAATAGGCTTGGGTATAGATCAGTGGTTGAGTTCTTGCCTAGTTTGTGTTAGGTCCTGGGTATAGTTCCCCTTTAATAAAATACAAACAAATAAATAGTACGAGTGTCTAGTGTTCTTTGAAAAAGTAAAATGGTTTTTGATTGTATCCAACCAAAGCAGAACTTTTCTCTTTACCGCCCCTTCTATCCCTTGCAGCTTGGCGATCCTGCCATATTTCCTGCTGTCATTGTGGAACATGTTCCTGGTGCTGATATTCTCAATAGTTATGCTGGTCTAGCCTGTGTAGAAGAGCCTAATGACATGATTACTGAGAGCTCACTGGATGTTGCTGAAGAAGAAATCATAGATGATGACGATGACGACATCACCCTTACAGGTATGTGTGTGTGTGTGTGTGTGTGTGTGCGCGCGCGCGCGCGCTACAGGTCAGATGCTCAGGGTCTGGGCCAGGGGTTTCTAGGTGCTTGGTCTTTTCCCAATAATTTGAAAATATGAGCTCACGCAGATTTGTAAAGGTAAGGTAAGTTTATTCATAGCAGAGCAATAATAGAGAATATAGAGGGATATCCTATCAAAACTGACTGTGAGCCACTGCATGAGATTATCCAAGAGCCCCAGGATAAAATTTAGGGTCTTTTTAAAGTGGGGTTTAAAAGGAGGAGGGGCTGGATACTAAAGAATATAGTTTACATGCTTCTTTGCTTTAATTGATAGACTAGGTATGTAATTATCTTTTTTATTATGCATTCTCCATAGCATGACACACCTGGTTTTAATTACATGCACATCCAGTTATGCATAGTCAGAAGATAAGGAATAGAGTGAGTTCTCTAACAGGTTACTGGTAGCCTTTACTTTGCCTTGCTGTGCAAGTACCTGAACCTAGTTCAGGGTGGATATGCCTTCTATTTCTTTTTTTTTGTTTTTTGTTTTTTTGTTTTGTTTTCTGTTTTTGTTTTGTTTTGTTTTGTTTTGTTTTGTTTTTCAAGACAGGGTTTCTCTATGTAGCCCTGGCTGTCCGGGAACTCACTCTGTAGACCAAGATGGCCTTAAACTCAAAAATTTGCCCCCCAAGTGCTGGGATTAAAGGCGTGCGCCACCACTGCCCGGCTGCCTTCTATTTCTTATACTCGAATATACTGGAAATGCATTTGACTACAAGCAGCCTTCTCTCGATTGTTAGGACATGGGGAATTTATGTTATGTTATGATATGCAGCCTGCTGTGGGTCAGGGTAGGTCAGGGTGGAGGGCTTCTGGGGTTCCTAAATGTATTGTTTGGAGAAGGGTGGGGCGTGCATAGTATGTGTTGCTAGGCTTAAATTGTTCTGGAAGTAGACGTAATAGGTAGAGTAGTAGATTTTGTTGGCATTGTGGCCTCTGTGTTGTCAGCTCTGCCTTAGCATGGGGCATGATACTTGACACACGGATGGATTCAGTGAAAACTTCTTGCATCAGTAGCTTATGCAAGCAGATATTAAAACTGAAGTTAGAATATTAAAAACAAACTTATACTAGTGGATGAATAAGTGAATTATTAGAGCTGGGCAGTGGTGGAGCACACCTTTAATCCTGGCACTTGGGAGGCAGAGGCAGGCAGATTTCTGAGTTCAAGGCCAGCCTGGTCTACTGAGTGAGTTCCAGGACAACCAGGGCTATACTGAGAAACTCTGTTTCAAAAAAAGCAAAACAAAACAAAACAAACAAACAAAAATACCAAAACCAAAACCAAAAAAACCAAAAAACCCCCAAAAAAACAACAACAAAAAAGTTAACACATGATCTAGTTCCATTTTAAATTAGAACAGGAAGAATGACTGTGTGGCTATTTGGTGAGGGAGAGAAAAGAAAGATTCCTTCTGAAACATTATACCAAAAGAGTGTGTGACTTAGAGGTTAAAAGCACTGGTTGCTATAACAGAGGACCTGGTCTCAGTTCCCAACACTGAAATGGTAGCTTACCAACTAACTGTCTGGAATTCTAGTTCCAGGGATTTGATGTCTTGTTTCACAATCTGCCAAGGGCACCAGACATGCATATGGTAGACAGACAGACAAACAGACAGACAGGCAAAGCACTTATACATATACAAATACATTTTTTTTAAGTACTAAAGTAGCAAAGTAGATATCAGATCAATGAAATGTTTAATATAGGAATGGTTAAAAAACCTTTAAAAAGTTATTGCTTGATTTATTTAAGTAGTAAAAGGTTTTCTATGTGTGAAAAGTAGTAGAAAGAGCATTGATGTTTTTAGCAAACATTGGAAACATTTTTTCATTCTCCCTCAAATTATAACCAAAATAAAAAGGGAAGTGACTGTGTGTAGAGAGAGCTTAAAAATAAGTTATCAATTGCAAATGGACATAGAATTTGATTAGTTATGTTAAGGAGTAAAAAATATAAATGTCTAATATGTATGAGCAAGAGTTACTGCTTAGTAAACAAATACACGTGGTGTGCCTGATGCATGGTGGCACAGGTTATAATCCCAGCATTTGGGGAGTAGCCAGCAGGAGAATCAAGATGAACCTCATGATACTGCATCTCAGAAAAGAGAAAAGAACAAAAGGAATGTGAAAGGAAATGACAAGATGGACAGGTTCCTTCCTAGAGTACAGAAAAGTCTGGTGTCAGAAAGCAAGCCATCTTTTCTCACCACTCCAGCCTTTACCTCCTTGCTGCTTATCTAAGCAATGTGATGAAAGGGGAAGAAGTTCTAATTCCTGTCATTCCAGAGTTGGGAAGGTAGTATCAAGCCTCTGAGAAGTTGGGGGAAGGAAAGCAGAGAACAAGGGCTAGAACAGCACTGCCTTGTGTCCAGAGCTAGTATAACACAGTGCCTCCCACTGTAGCTGGCAGAAAAACATTTCCTTGTCGGTTAAGGTGCTGGCTGGCCTGCTTGGTTTCTTTCTCCTGTGCTTACTGACAACTGTCTTCTCCGTTGTCTTCAGAGAGTCTTCCTGATTCCTCTCCCATCCCAGATTTCCTAGTGGGTTGACAGAATAATGATTTAGTCTACCATGATGACCTCATTTTAACTGGCCTCTCTAAAGACACTTTGCCCTCTGTGGTGTCTTCTGTTGCTTGCTTTGTTGTGGTAATGGTTGTTCCTGGTGCTGGGGATGGAATCCAGGGCCTGTATATGTGAGGCAAATGCTCTCCTGCTGTGTCCCATCACCCCCTGAAAGGGAATTAGAAGGATGAAAATGGCAATATGTAATTTTTTGAGATTATATATATATATATATATATATATATATATATATATGTATGTGTGTGTATATATATATATACATACACACATATATATGTATGTGTGTGTGTATATATATATTCATATTCCCCCCCTCCCCAGACAGGGTTTCTCTGTATAGCCCTGGCTGTCCTGGAACTCACTCTGAGGACCAGGCTAGCCTCGAACTCAGAAATCTACCTGCCTCTGCCTCCCAAGTGCTGGGATTAAAGGCATGCATGACCACTGCCCTGCTTGATATTAATTTTTAATACATGATGTTATCATTGTGTTAGGCTCCTTTTAGAAAACGTGCTAAAATACTTAGAGATAAAATATGAAGTATCAGGCCCAGATTTGTTGTCCCAAAACTTGGTAGGCAGAGTTAGAAGGATCAGCTATTGTAGGCTAGCCTCAGCTACATGATGAGTTTGAGGCCAACGTGGGCTATTAATAAGGTCCTGAATTAAAATTGAAAAAGAAACAGAGCTGGCAAAAAAGGCTCAGAGAGTGAAGGCATTTGCTGCCAAATGCCTGGTGGCCTGAATTCGATCCTGGGGATACACGATTCAAGTCCTTTAGTTTGCCCTCTGACCTCCATTCACATGCTGTAGTATGAGTGTACATCATGCAAATAAATAAAAGATTGCAAAAATAACAGAACAACCAAATAAGTGAATAAAAGTGGAGAGTTGGATTCCTTCGCAGAGATTGTTTGTAGGAAATAAGGGCTTGTGGGAGAGCGTGGGTGAAAGATTAATCACTTGTTGATTGTGTTTTAAACTGTGAATGAACACAAAGGCCTTTATTATATTCCATTTTATAACTTTGATTTTGTCCAAAATCTTTAATAATATGAAGATTCATTACTTAGTGGTGGTGAATGCTTGTGATCTCACAACTCAAGAGGGAGAAGCAGGAGGATCACTCTAAGTCTGAAGCCAGCCTGGTCTTACATTATACACTTTGGGCCAACAATGACTATATAACATAGACTCAGCCACTAAAAGCCAAAGAAGGGCTGGTGAGATGGCTCTTATTGTAAAAGCCTAATGACCTGTGTTCAGTCCCCAGAACCCATAGGAAAAGGGACGGAGAAAAATAACTCCACAAATGTGTCTTCTGACCTCCCTGCACACTTTGTGACATGGTCCAGACATGTCTCTGTGTCTGTCTGTCTGTCTGTCTGTCTGTCTGTCTCTCTCTCTCTCTCTCTCTCTCTCTCTCTCACACACACACACACACACACACAAGATGATAATAATTTTGCCCCACCACCCCCAATAAATAACAAGAGGCAATTGGCTGGTGCTGACCCCTGGGGTTCCCAGCACTTGGGAGGGTGAGGCAGGAGTATTTCTGCAAGTGTGAGGCTAGCCCAAGCTATAGTGCAAGTTTTAGTTTGCTGCTTTATTGATCTTGGGAAAGAAAAGGTTTATTTGCCACATCCCTCAGGGAAGTCAGGGCAGGAACTCAGACAGAACCTAGAGGCTGGAGCAGAGGCCGTGGAGCAATGCCGCTTACTAGCTTGCCCTCCATGATTTGCTCAGTCTACACAACTCCTCGGCCTTTTAAATTTATTCTTTATTTTGTGTGCACAAATATTTTGTCTCTGTATAATGTAAGAGTGTATCATATGCCTTCAGGTACTTGTGGAAAACAGAAGATGGTGTGGGCCTCCTGGAGCTTAAGTTAAAGGTGGCCGTGACCCACCCTGCAGTGTTGGGAAACAAATCCAGGATTTCTCAAGAATAGCCAATGCCCCTAACTGCCAAGCTATCTGTTGAGACTCCCACCCGCACCTGCTTTCTTAGACAAGCCAGGGCTGCCTATTCAAGGGTGGGGCCACCCTTAGTGGGTTGGGTACTCCGGTATCTGTGCAGGCTAAGCTGATAGGAACTGGTTTTCCATTGAGATTCCTACTTCCCAGATGACTCAGGGTTTTTGTCAGGTTGACAAAAACCAAAAAAGCAAAACAAATAAAACAAACAACCCCCTCTCCCAGCTAGCATAATATGAAACCTTCCACCTCAGATTTATTATTATGGAATATGTTCTGTATCTTATAGTTTATATGGACACAAGCTTAATATTAAATGTTATGCTTGGTTCAGGAAATAAACACTGTAGCTGAATTTTGGAGAAGCACATACTGTTTGAGAGTAGCACATACTGTTTGAGAGTAGCACATGCTGTTTCAGAGTAGCACATACTGTTTGAGAGTAGCACATACTATTTCAGAGTAGCTAATACTATTCTTTCTTTATTGCAGTTGAGGCTTCTTGTCATAATGGAGATGAAACAATTGAGACCATTGAGGCTGCTGAGGCACTCCTCAATATGGATTCTCCCAGCCCTATACTGGATGAAAAGCGAATCAGTGAGTGCTAATGACCGCTCATGTCTGTGTACATTGCAAAGTTATCTTTGCCATCCCCTTTAGAGAGTAATTGTCAGGAGAACAGAACACATTGTAAAGGACAAATTCTAGTCGTGGTCCCTTTGTTTAAAGTTCTGTTTATCTGATTTAGAATTTGATGAACTTTCTAGAATAAAAAGTAATTTGTCCTTTATGAAATAGGTTATACAAAATCTTGTCTCTTTTCTCCCAACATATTTTTTTATTATTTTTAGAATTTCATACAATGCATCCCCATCAGACTTGCAAAGTCTTACCTCTTTACCTGTTTATTTTATTTTTTACAAGTTTCTATGTATCAGTGTTTGCCTGCAAGTATATTTGTGCATTGCATGTGTGTAGTATCAATAGAGACTGGGAGAGTGTTTAATATCCCAGAACTGGAGCTAAAGAGTTGTGAGACACGATGTGGGTGCTAGTAACTGAACCCCCCAGTCTCTGGAAGAGCACCAAGTGTTCCTAACTGCTGAGCCAACTTTCTAGCCTCTCATTGGGTTTTAACTGGACTAGTATAATATAGTCATCTCTACAGATAATCGTATTGAATAGGCAAAAAACTAGTGACAAATGCCCTAACCATTTGTTGTAAAAAATTCATCGCTAGCTTATTAACCTCTCTTTAAATCTATTCCTTCTTTGGGCCTCTGACAAGGGAGAACTGAAACTTACAGGCATACTTACTAAGAACGTACTGCATGTCTGACATACACAGCGGTGTATGAGGCAGTGATATGACACAAGAATAGCGATGACTGCGTTCTTCAATCTTACAGTTTAATTCCAAAGTCATTCACGTGTGTAAGCGAGTATAAAAGCCAGAAACAAAGACCGTAGAAGTCATAGCATGGTGTTCTGGAGGCAGTGGGTACTCTCATTTTATGGAGAGAATGTTTTAACCAAATGGCAAGAAGATTTCATTAGAGAAAACAGAAATGAATATTCAACTAGATACAAGCACTAACTCGTAAAATAGTTTTCTGAGAGAAAGATATTTTTGCAGGTCTGGCTGAGGTGTTAGCTTCATGGTGAGTGGGAATGAGATGGGAAGGTAGGTTTAGCTGTGGAAACTTTGAGAGGCATGCTGTGGAGTTTGAGTTGTTTGTTTTATTTTTCCTCAGTACATTATAGGGAGATGTTTTTGGCCATTATTTCTCTCTTGCTTTTAGAGAATAAAGCACTTATATAGATGTCTAGTGCCGTGAGATAGGAGTTGTGGTTCAGAAAGTAGACATGGGTAGTAGACAGGGGTGAGATAGGCCGTTGCTAGGAAGGAGGCCTGGGTTGCTTGAGGACTCTTGATTTAGGGCAGAGGAAATAAAGAGCAGAGAAGTTATACAAGAAGACATGGTTTTCTTCATAATACACAACTGATTATAATTTATTTCATTTCCATTAGATAATAATATATTTAGCTCCTCTGAAGATGACATCGTTGCCCCAATCACCCATGTGTCGGTCACATTAGATGGGATTCCTGAAGTGATGGAAACTCAGCAAGTGCAAGAGACAAATGCTGACTCCCCAGGAGCCTCCTCCCCAGAGCAGCCTAAAAGAAAGAAAGGTGCGTGTCTGACTTGCTTAGGTCCTACAGTCAGTGTTGCTGTGGACTCCAGACAAGCTTTCTGTTACAGGCGCTTGCTTCTACACCAGTTCAGATACGTAAGAGCAGTGAGGACAAAAAACAAGTTGAGGCATTTCTTCATATTAGTCACTGAAAAAATCCTAGGCACTTATAATAGTTGATCTATCAGACTGACAGGAGATTTTCCAACTCTTTGTCTTTTATTGTGTTTGTGATCAGAAGTGTGTGTGTGCGCACGCGCGTGCGCGCGAGTGTGCACGCACACGCGCCATGGTGTGCTATGGTGCACGAGTAGAGGTTAGAGAATACTTGGCACAGAGTTTGTTCTCTCTTTCACCATGTGCGACCATGGGCTCCAACTCAGGTTGTCTAGCTTGGTGGCAAATGAGCTAACATGCCGGCCTAGATTTTCCAATTATTAAAGTCTCGAGTTTTTATCTAATTTCTTTATCCAGCATCTTCATCCTCCTTTCAACCAAATAAAACAAAAACTCTTGGGGGTAGGGTTAGGGTCAGCTTTGTTTTGAGGGCATAGTTTAAGGTTTTCCTTTTCTTTCATTATTCTTTGCTTTATTACTTTATTTATATCCTACAAGATTTTGTCTTTTTTTCCTTTAATTTTGTGTGTGTGCACATGCATGTGATTATGGATGCCCACAGAGATGCTGGGAAGAGAATCCCAGGCCTCTGTGAGAACAGCAAGTGTTCTTAACATCTGAGCCATCTCTCCAGCCCGTTTATCTGTTTTTGAGAAATGCTCTCAAGTATCCAGGACTGGCTTGAAGTTCCCTGTGTAGCCAAATGATCCAAGCAAGCATTACCCTCCTAACGCCATAGGGCGTAGTTTGAAAACCTCCAGTTTACTAAAGATTCCATTACAGGGATCCAGGAGGAGAAAAGTGTGGAAAGTTGGAGTTCTTTTGAAGAAAATAGTATTAAACTATGTTAAAGGAGACTCTAACTTTTCACAAATTGAGGGTGTCTTGGTTAGTTTTAATTGTCAGCTTGACCCAGCCTAAAGCCACCTGAGGGGGAAGACTGGATTCAGGAATGTTCTAGATTAGATTTGTCTTCGGGGATATCAATAGGTCTTGAGTGCTAATTGTTGTTGGAGGCAACACAGCCAACAATGGGCAGCACCATCCCTATGCAAGGTAGTCTTGGAAGGTGTAAGAAAGCTCAGTAAACATGAATTGAGCCAGTACACAGTGTTCTTCCACAGTTCCTGCTTAAGTTCCTGCCCTGAGTTTTTTTCAAAAGCAAAATACTGTCTCACAAAAAAGAAATCCACCTCACCTCCAGCCATTCCCCTCACACAAAGGCACACCTGGTCATTTTGACTGTGGATTCACAGAGAGCAAGCTGCCTTTGCCTCTACCTTCACGTATAGGGATTATAGGTGTGTGCTGCCAAACACAGCTTTGTGGCTAATTTTTTTGTTTGTTTGTTTTTGTTTTCGTTTTTCGAGACAGGGTTTCTCTGTGTAGCCCAGGCCATCCTGGAATTCACTCTGTAGACCAGGCTGGCCAGGAACTCAGAAATCCACCTTCCTCTGCCTCCCAAATGCTGGGATTAAAAGCGTGCGCTACCACCACCCGGCTTGTGGCTAATTTTTTAAGCCTAAGTTTTTGTCTATGTCAAGAATATTTAAAAATTTAAGATAAAGCACTGGTGTGGTGAGCTCAGAGAAAATCCAGTATTTGCAATTTAACCTTATTTTCTTTTTACAGGTGAGCCAAAGGATAATTTCTGGCTTCTTTACCATCTTTACTCCCATCCCGGTTGTGCTAGGGATCAAACTCCAGGCTTGGGGTGTTAGGCAAGGAATCTGTTGAACAGACTGTGTCTCTAGCCCTGAAGTATAATGTCATATATAAGTAATAATCACTTGTGAGCTAACCTACTTAATGTTTAAATTCTACTGAAGTCATTTTTCTTTTAGATAGCATTTTGAGAGACCAGTTTGTATGACCCAATATATAAAAGTTTGGAACTTGAAACTCAATAAACAACAAGATAGTGAAACTGCCCATTTTCTTTCAGTTTTGAGGGCAAATATTTATACAGAGCTATTCTGATTTCAGGAAGAAAAACAAAACCACCACGGCCAGATTCCCCAGCCACTACACCAAATATATCTGTGAAAAAGAAAAATAAAGACGGGAAGGGTAAGTCCTTCGGTTTCCTTACTGTACAGGTCTCGTGCCCTCTCCTCCTCCTCTTATTCCTGTAGCCTACCCTTTGTTACTTTTAAAAGTGTGTGTGTACATGCATGTCTGTGTGCGTGTTTGTGTGGTGACACACATGTGCACCAAATTGACTACCTTCAATAGTATGTTAAAACTATAGTCCAGATTGGTCTTGAACTCTCGTAGCTGAGGGTAATCTTGAACTGCTGATCTTTTTCCACCTCCTAAGTGCTAGGACTAGAGATGCCACACCACTAAACACAGATCATCACTTTTCTTGTTGTAGCCAAATAGAACATGCTGTTGCCCAGTGCTTATAAGATACGGTCATCAATATCTGTAAGTGGCTGGTGACAAAGTAGCCTACAAAATCCATTTCAGTTATTTTTATTTTTCTAACAAAATAATTCATTAATGCATTCAGCAAAATTTTGCAGCAATTTAGTTAGTCTAGAATTTCACTTCATAGGTCCTTATTATGGTGCGTTGGAGTTCTGTTTTTTTTTTTTATTTTTTTAACTCTTGCTATCATGGTTGGTCTGCTGGTTTTGATATAAAGAAAACAAATATTGAACTGAGGGGGGGCCAATGGCTGGACTGTAAAAACATAAAAGCAATAAAAAATAATAAAATAAAAAAGATGTTTAAAATCCCTCAAAAAAAGAGAGAACAACTGTTGAAAGGGACAGACACACACACACACACACACACACACACACACACACACACACACACTTTTGATGTTTATACTATGTGATTTTTTTTTTAAAGATTTATTTATTATTATATCTAAGTACACTGAAGCTGTCTTCAGACACACCAGAAGAGGGCATCAGATCTCATTACAGATGGTTGTGAGCCATCATGTGGTTGCTGGGATTTGAACTCAGGACCTTCAGAAGAGCAGTCAGTGCTCTTAACCACTGAGCCGTCTCACCAGCCCCCTATGTGATGTTTTTAAAAAACCAGACAGAATGAGGCTTAGGTCATCATGAACCTAACTGACAAGATTGCTGTTCATACATCATTTATGGGATTAGCAAGGTCTCTACTAGATCCTAAGAATTATGGCCATATTCACCAATACTGAGGGATTGTATCAGTTAATTGAATGATGTGCTATTTTTGTGTGGAAAGATGGGCCTTTTAAGACTTTTTGGTCCTGTGGTTTGTCTGTTTGTATTCTTTTAAAGGCAAATGTGTTTCTTTAACAACAGTTGATTTTTGTTTCAGGAAACACAATTTACCTTTGGGAGTTTTTACTGGCTCTGCTTCAGGACAAAGCTACTTGTCCTAAGTACATCAAATGGACACAGCGGGAAAAAGGCATTTTTAAGCTGGTTGATTCCAAAGCCGTGTCTAGACTGTGGGGGAAGCACAAAAACAAACCTGACATGAACTATGAGACCATGGGGAGAGCTCTCAGGTATGTGGGGCGTTCATGAACTATGAGACCATGGGGAGAGCTCTCAGGTATGTGGGGCGTTCTTTCTGCTATGCATTTATGTCCCAGGTATTGTAACATAGGTAACTTTTAAAAATATAAAAAATATGATTGTATTTATGCTGTTTGATTTTTGTACTGTGAGGAATGAACCCAGGGCTTTGTGTATGATAGACAAGCACTCTACCACTGAACTACAACCCCAGCCTGTGAATTGTATTTATGGAAGACCACAGAAAATACAGAAACTAGCATGCATGTGAAGTTAAATCTTCCAACTGGGAAAAACACTTAATCATGCAAACAGCAGAATCTAGTCTGAAAGTCAGGAATCCAGATTCTGAAACTTTGAGCAACAATAAGAGGATTAAGTAGTTTGGATTTGAGGGCATTTCCACATTTGGATGTTCAACTGGTAAGGTCTATGTGTGTTTAAAAATAATCCAAAAGTACCTCCAAAACCTCAGAACACTGTTGGTTCCAGGCAGTTCAGAAATTAGATAGTTGGGGCCAGATAGATGGCTTAGAGGGTAAGAGCACTGACTGTTCTTCCAGGGTTCATGAGTTCAATTCCCAACAACCACATGGTGGCTCACAACCATTTGTAATGGGATCTGATGCCCTGGTGTGTCTGAATATGGCTGCGGTGTACTCATATGCATAAAATAAATAAATCTTAAAAAATTACTCAATCTGTATTTTTCTTATAAAGAGCTCAGAAAATTATAAAATGTTAAAATGCAAATCTCAGAAATCTGTTTCTATAGTAGAATAATGAGTACTTCATATTGATATTAGAGAAAAGAAATTTAAGCTCATTTGTGTTTTGTTTTAATGTGACTATCATTAATTATTTCAGATATGAGTTGTGTGAGAAAGACTTGATTTATTTATTTATTTTTATGTATATGAGTAGCTGTACAGATGCTGTGAGCCTTCATGTGGTTGCTGGGAATTGAGTTTTAGGACCTCTGTTCACTCTGCTCAACCCTGCTTACTCTGGCCCAAAGATTTATTAAAATATGTAAGTACACTGTAGCTGTTTTCTCATTACAGATGGTTGTGAGTCACCATGTGGTTGCTGGGATTTGAACTCAGGACCTTCAGAAGAGCAGACAGT
>JADRCD010200905.1:787-18877 GCA_019843815.1 Montemys delectorum
TTCTTCTTCCTTCTTCTTCCTTCTTCTTCCTTCTTCTTCCTTCTTCCCCTTCCCCTTCCCCTTCCTCTTCTTTTTCTTCTTCTTCCCCTTCTCCTTCTCCTTCTCCTTCTCCTCCTTCTCCTCTTCCTCCTCCTCCTTCCTCTTCCCTTCTCTCCTCTCTCTCTCTCTCTCTCTCTCTCTCTCTCTCTCTCTCTCTCTCTCTCTTTCTCTCTTTCCCTCTGTCCCTTTCTCCGCCTCCCTTCTCAACCCCTCTTCCCAGGCCCCTCAAATAAATTCTATGTTATACTAGACTAGACCCATCTTATGACTGGTACCTGGGGGGTGGGGCACCCCCCCTCACTGCACCATACCACACTTTACAAAACATATCACCCTTGACATAAATGTCAGTTCTGTACTTTGTTTCATATCATGAGTCAGGTGCTGAGCTGCCCCCTGCAGAACCCCTGTAGTGGGCTGACTGAGATGCCTGGCCCAAGTACAGTAACTATAAAAGCAGAGAAGATGCCAAGACTAAGGACAGATTTAGTAGATGGCTCAAGAAAGCTCCTACCACGCCTGAGTGGGTTTGTCCATTTCATCAGCCAGATCTCCATTACATGCTTCTGTGTTTGCTTAACAGAAAGCTGCCTGTTTAGAAACCTTCCCTCTTTAGTCCCTGAAGCCTTGATAGAAGAAAAATATAATTAGAAGAATATAGTTCAAAAAAAAAACCCTATGGTTAGAAAAATTAAGTAAACTTAGGATAACTTGTGAGGCTCTTATGGCCCTATACAGCAAGGAAGAGCTGCACCCAGGAATCAAGGAAGAGCTGCACCCAGGAATCGGAGCACCTGATAAAGTCCCGCCGCCTGTCATTCACTGGGTGTGCAACCTAAAACTGCTAGTGTCGGCTTCTTCCTCTGTGAAATCAGAGTAATAGTTGGTGCTGGGAGCCTTTGGGTGACTGGTTTTAAGGGTTCGACAATTACTAGCCGTGTTTCCCCACTGCTTCCTGGTGTTGCCTGTGGCCAAGAGACACGAACTAACTGAAGAGTGGCTTAATTAGAAACTATTGTGTTATATTTTGGGCCTCCCTGGCATTCCTTGGCTCCTTGCACTGTTATGTGACAGCTCTCCTCTGGAGCTGAAGGGTCCTTTCCTGTGAGTAATGGTTCTAATTTATAACTAGTCAAACAGATTTTCCCCTTCCACAGTACTGAGTCAACTGTGGGAGGGAGGGTGGGGTTGGGCTGTTGCCATGGAGACGCAGACTATTTTGTAAAAACACTTGGCCTGGAGGACAGTTAATGAGTCACAGGCAGAGATGGGTGGGGCAAAGGCAACTGCTTTCAATGAAAACTTCAGAGTTTGGTGGGAGACCTCCAGCAGTAAATCAGGCTTGTTCCTTTCTTATGTGGACCTTTTCTTCTATCTCTTTCTCTGGGTAGAAGTTCTGTAAATAGTCCTTTGCACTTGCACATATGTCGAAAAACTACAAGATTCGTTCTAATAAAGTAAATTCTGCTTCCTTCTGTTAATCCTAAGATTCGCAAGAGAAAAACCAGTTCCACAGTTTTGAGCCAAGTCTGAAGCAAGCTTAATCAAATACTGACCAGGATGAACTCTAACTAGGTCCACTTCCTGGAATCCCAGCAAGAGGTGACAAGACACTTTTAGGGGCTGTAGCTGTCTCTAGACACCCCAGAAGAGGGCATCAGATCCCTCTACAGATGGTTATGAGCCACCATGTGGTTGCTGGGATTTGAACTCAGGACCTTTGGAAGAGCAGTCAGTGCTCTTAACAGCTGAGCCATCTCTCCAGCCCTTGTAGGGGCTTCTTGAGGACAAAACCAAAAGGCCTGTATTTCCCATATGGTTTTGCTATTTTCCAACTCCCAGCATTCCAGGAAGTTACCTGGTCCTTGGGCAGGTGGGGCCTACAGGTTAACTCTTACACTATAGAATCTTCATATAACTAACCTACTGGACAAGTTTGTGTGACCCTAGTCTATCTCCTGTGCACGAATATTCCTTTGCACAAGTCAGGCACGATGAAATGCATTCCTCATTGGATTCCTTTTAGCTGATTCTGAGTAGGGGTGTCTTTCAACTGGAAGGATCTGAACTACTACCCAACATGATTTCAAACTCTAAAAATCTATGCCAGACAGGACTCCTCTGCAATTTACTAACTGGTTGAAGTCAGCAAATATGTATCAAGCAGTCAGAGAAGCAGTGATGGTGGCAGTATCTTGAGAGGATATGTCACAAAGCTCAAGTGGTTAGTTTTGGATTAATATTGCTTAACCTCACACACTTCCAAAGCATACTAGGCACGAACGGGATATAGACATGACCTTTAGGACATGACATGGTAGTAAAGTTGGCCACTCAGTTGTTTAACTGAAGTTTGTTTTGAAACAGAGTCTCAATTTATTGTTACAGGATATTTGACCACATTTTGAACCCTGAGATTGTGTTATTTACTGAAAAAAAAAATCTGTTTCTAGTAGTGGTGTGGCTCAGCCCTAGCACACACTTTTAATCCAAGAACATCTGTTTACTGTAAACAGGATTAAATAAAGTCAACCATAGGTCAAGAGGCAGAGGAAGCGACCAGTTGACAGGAAGCAAAGACAGAAAAAGGAAAAAAAAAACAGAGAGTAAGAGGAAATCAGGAGGCTGGATAGAGAGATGCACAGGAAGTAGAAGGGAGGGACATTCAGTCTGACGGGTTTTTGAGACAGCATGGAGGAGAACTTGCTTTTGGGATGTCAGCTGTGGAAAAAGGGCAGCTGGGTGCTTTCTCTGCCTCTCTGAGCTAGCTGGCTTTCACCTCAGTATCTGGCTCCCTAGTCTTCACTGGTAAAATCGAATGAGTGAGATTTTGTTAAAAACAACAATCTATAGTCTTAGTTATCCTAGAACTTGTTATTTAGCCTAGGTTGACTTTCAATTTGTGGTGATCCTCTTGCCTCTACCTCTCAAATGCTACAATTATAGATGTAAGCCACCATTCTGGTGAGTTTTGTTTTTAATTTTTAACAGGATCTTGCTATGCACTTCGATGTTCTAGTCCTCAAGATCATCATGAGTTCTGAGAGCATGGGTCTGCTGTACACATTTGGCCCAGTTAGATCTAACTGAGCTGTGGCCACAAAAGAGGCACCATGCAGAGACAAGCAAATATATAAACACTGTAAGGACAGCTTTTGCCTTCTGGTTGTTTATGGTCTAGGTGAAAGAAAAGATCAAAGGCTGTGGCAGTCAAAGAAAGTAGGACATGACAAGATCCTTAAAAGATGAGGAGCAAAGAGAAAAGGGGGTCCTGGGGAGAGACAAGACTAGGATAACAGTGCAGAGGTTGGATTCTAGACCCAGAATCTGGTCCCATAATGACAGGCCAAAGGAAAGTCAGAAGTAGGGGAAATCCTGGCATGGGGATGTTATTAGAATACAGGATTCATTAGCAAGATCACAGTGATCATGGAGCCAACTAGAAAAACTACAGAACCACTCCAAACAGGAGGCAGCTTAAGCGCTTGGGAGAGCTGGGCACAGTGGCTCTTGTAGGAGAATTGTCATGGGTTTGAGGCTAGTTTGTGCTACATTGTGAGTTCCAGGCTAGTAAAGGACTAGGAAAGATACAGGATCGTTCCTGTATCAAACAAAAGCTTGATATGACCCTGTCAAGCTAGGAGAAGATCAAAAGAATGTAGAATTCAGCCCTACTACATCATTATAATAAAGTGTAAAAGTCCCAGCATAATTCTGTAAATAATGAAAGATCTAATAAATTATAACATTAAAGTGATTTGAGAGCCAAGAGGAAGAAAAAATGTAAAAGGCAAAGAAAATACACTGATGTTACCAAGCCATGTGAAAAATATAAGAGAAAAATTTATTTATGATGATACCTCTCAACAATCAAGAATAATTGGTGATAATAACTAGAATGTAAACATTTATGCTTTAAATAACAAAGAGATTAATAATGGGATTTTAAAGTCCTCTCTCTCTCTCCCTCTCTTTCTCTCTCTCTCTCTTTCTCTCTCTCTCTCTCTCCTTGAAAGAGGGTTTCCATAAGTGGCTCTGGTCATGCTGGAACTCAATTTGTAGATCAGGCTGGCCTTGAACTTGCAGCAATCCTCCTGCCTCTGTCTCCTGAATGCTGGAATTATAGTTGTGTGCTACCATGCTGGAAAAGTTAGCCTTTTAAAAATTTGTGTGCTGTGTTGCATGTGCATGCATGCATGTGCCATGGAAGGTGGGCAAAGGTCAGATGGTAACTGCACATAGCCATGCCTTCAGTGTTGCTTAAGGCAAGGTCTCCTGTCGTTCTTCTAAGCACGTTCTCCTGCCTCTGCCTCTTGTAGAAGCTCTGAGACAACAGGCTTCTGCCCCCTGCACCTGGCTTTATGTGGGTTCTGGAAATCTGAGATTAAGTTCTCCTGCTTGTGTGGCAAGTACCTCATCTATTAAGCCATATCCCAGACCACAAATTGCATCTTTTTAATGAATCAATTAAATTTGTTACAGCTTCAGAGGGGCTTTGGTTATTTTGCCTTAGGCTATACTTACCTAAAGCAGCTACTGTTAACCATTACCACTCTGGGCTTAAGGACAGTGACTAGTGTTATCAGCTCTCAACTCTAGAGTGTTACACGCCTTGGCGTAGAAAGTCTGTGTAACTTACCCAGCAGTTAGACTGCAGTTTCCCTCTCCAGTTCTCTGAATTTTCACACTCTATCATCTCTGCAGCTTCTGCTCTCTGTCATTTCTGCCCCCAGCTTCTGTCCAGAAGTCTTCAGCTGCTTTCTTGCTTCCGCCCCTGGAGCTGCTACTGCTGCCTCCTCTGTTAGCTCAGCCTGGACCTAAGTTTGTAACACTAGGGGGCAGCATAGGAAGGTGTCTGACCTATGACTTGGACAGCCAAACCACCTTGCTCACACTGCCACAGTTAGTGTGTAGTGAGGGCCACCAAAGGAAGTGCTTCCCACTGGGTGAAATGGCTCCTACAGTTAACCGGGCTTGTGATGGCGAACATCTACTCAAGCTATTTATAACAGTCATGTCTAGAAAGATGGAGCCAGAGTTGCCTTTTGGCAGCAGGTGTGGCTTACTCAAGGTGCCTAGAACACTGAGCTGCCACAATGGATGTTTAGCTAGCTGCCAAAGGGCTTCTTGGTGACAGTCCTCTCTTCAAGGCTGCTGGCCACCAGAGAGGGACTCAATAATTGGTACTTAGAGTCTAATCACACTGCCACCACCCTCTTAACTTACTTAAAAGAAAAACAAAACAAAAACTTTGAATGAGATGTTTAAGTTTGTATTTTATCAAACAGTGCGTGGGTACTAATAAATACCCATAAAGAGAAAGCTGACCTGTGTTCACCTGTCTCCGCAGAGCTGGTAAAGCAGATCAGAATGCAGAATGGAGGAGGTGGCCAGATTTTGAGTCACCCAGAGGCAGTTCTGGCACTTGGGGCATGTAACTAGGAGAACTGTCGTGAGGAGATTTGGGGAAGGCACCTTAGTCCCTTTAGACATTGAAAGGAAAAAAGAAACATTGATAGTTTGGGATTAGAAGAGTTAGATGGCACAAACTAAAGTTACAAAAACTTCTGTCTCAGGACATAAGTCAGTAAAAGGGAAATGATACTTAGGAAGAACCAGCAGAAGGCCTACAAAGTACTTCTCCTTTCTTTTGTATCTAATGAAATCCATAGCTGCTTGGGATAAATTTGGTCTTGATCTGTATCTTACACTGGGTGTTTATTATCATTAATCTGTACCTTTAAGAAGAATTCAGGGTGTGTGGAGGGTGGACCAAAATTCAGAAACACCGTGTAAGTGTAAGGCACATTAGAACAGAAACAGGTTTTTTGTTTGTTTGTTTGTTTGTTTGTTTGTTTGTTTAAAATATAGATAGGGAGAACACCCTGAATCTGATTGTCTAGCCATCTCTTCGGGTGGTCCTGTCCCACATCCAGAGCTGGACACCTCCAGGACAGTGAAAACTAAGCCTTGAAAATAGAGGGGGCATGGGTGAAGGAAATAAAACAGCCGTGTGCTGGCAAAAGTTGGCAACGGAAATCGGGGCCACTGTGTTATCCTAGCAAAGGCCTGAGTTCAACCCAAACTCAAAACGGACAAGGAAACATCTGCTTTCTGAACCTGCAAGGCAATGTGTCCTGCGGGTATCTGGAAGCCAAAAGACTAGACCCAGAGTCCAACCTCTGACATGGCCTGCGTGTGATCTTGGGAAAGACATTTGCATCTGATCATCCTTTACTATAAAATACAACTCAACTAGATGGCCTCAGGGCCCCTAAGTAACGCCAGCATTCTGTGATTCAAAGGGAAGCTCTTTCTTTACTAGCTCAGACATGCCCTGTTCACGGCTCCACCCCATCGGCTCTCTCTCTCTCTCTCTCATGTGTGAGTAATTTCACCCAGAGGAGAAACCACTAGCTGTCATTTTACAGAGACTCAGACCAGAGCATTTATTGGGTGGTCAGAAAAACAATAGCAAGGCACAACCAGGTTCCCTGCCATTTGTTTGTCCAAAGTTGTTTGTAAAGTAAACTTGAACAACACGGCACCTCCCACCTCAGGGATGCTACTCTCTTCATTACTTTTCTTTTCTTTCTTTTTCTTTTCTCCTCTTTTCTGTTTTTTTTCTTTTCTTTTCTTTTCTTTCTTTTCTTTTCTTTTTTTTTTTTTTTTTTTTTTTTGACAGGGTCTCCACCCTTTTGCCCTATTTTCAAAGCCAAGAGCTGGTGACCAGTTCTCCTCCTCCATCCTTCTTCCTTCTTCCCTCTTGACTTTCTAAGGAAGCTAGTTAGGTAAGCTCCTCTGCTTTTAGAAACTCACACGATAAATTGGTGCTTCACAGACAAGATCATAACCTCCCATCTCATTCTCCTTGGCTATTAAACATACCTATAACCTTTTTGGCCCATAAGATAACCTACTGGAAGATCCTAAGGATTTGGTGTGGGTATCTTTGTGAGACAGGAGTTTATTGCTCCTACCTTTCCTACTGACCCCTCCCTGCCAGCCTCCAGGGTAAAGATTCTTTTTTAAAGTTAAGGAAACGAATAGGCTCAATAGCACATGCTTGTTTTCCTGTTCTTGGGAGGCCAAGGGCAGAATATTTAGAATGTATCCTGATTACAATAATAGTGAGTTTGGGGAAAGCCTGGATGTATATGATACTGCAAGAAGGAGGAGGAGGGGAAAGAGAAGGAGGTGGAGAAGGATGAAGAGGATGAGGAGGATGAGGAGGAAGAGGAGGAAGAGGAGGACAAGGAAGAGGAGGACGAGGAGGAGAATCAGCTGCAGCAGCAACAAAAACAGCAGCAAGAACTGTGGGGAAGGAGAGATGGCTCTTCACTTGAGAGCATGAACTGTTGTTCTTGCAGAGGGCCAAAGTTTGGTTCCCACCACCCACACTGGGCAGTTCAGAACTGACTGTAACTCCACAGCCCTGGGTAATCTGATGTCCCTGGCTGCTGTGAGCACTCATGCTCGTACCATATACAGATATAATTAAAAATAATAAAGCAAACAAGAGTTGCTTCTTGTAGAACATGGTAGGGCATAGATTGTCTCCTGAGTCACTAAATATTGATCCTGGGGAGGTGAAAATATTATTGAGCATCAGTATTTTTCATAGGCAATTAGTGTTCTTCCTGGGATAGATAAGACAGAATCCCAAACACTGAAAAGTCAGTTTTTCCTTTTTAGCACAAGGGATATAAAACTAGCTTGCTTAATTCTGTGGATATATAAATTCCTTGAAAGCAGGTCTCAGTGGCAAGTTTTTCATTCTTGCCCCCACAGAATTCTCTTCATTGTAGGGATCTTTTAGAAAGAAAGTCTGGTCCTGCTTCAGAACTTAATTTGCTTCCACCTTCAACCCTAGGACCATATGGGACTGGAATCTGTAACACTAACAAGAATGAATTCTTTAACATGAGACCATAAATAAAAAAATTTAAATTTGATTTTTCATCTGTTGAGGCTGTAAACTCCAGATTGGATGGTGTGCTGCTACCATTTTTGTCAGCAGGACACAAGCTAGAGTCACCTGGGAAGAGGAACCTTAGTTGAGGAATTGCATTAGTCAGATTGGCCCATGGTCATGTCTGTAAAGTATGTTCTCCATTGATGTAGGAGGGCCCAGCTCACTGTGGGCCATGCCACTTCTGGGCAGATGGTCCTGGGCTGTATAAGAAAGGAAACTGAGCAAGCCCTGGTAAAGCAAACCATGAAGCAGTGTTCCTTCATGGTCTCTACTTCAGCTCCTGCCTCCTTGTTCCTGCTTCGGTTCCTGCCCTGTCTTCCCCCAATGACGAATGTGTAAGTCAAGTAAACTCTTTCCTCTCTAAATTGGTTTTGGACAGAGTTTTATCATAGCAATACAAATAAAACTAACACAGATGGCTTTTAACCCTCCTTGCCCCCTCTATTCCTAAGAACTGAACCTAGGCCCTTACAGATGCGAGAGAAGTGTTCTATCATTGAGCTATATCCTCAATCCTACTTCCTATAGGAATGGTAGAAATATATGCATTTAGCATTTATTGGGTACCTGCCTAAAGGAATGTAATCTTGAAGCAGCCCAGAACTGGCTGAAGATGAGGCAGGTTTTCCCAGTGGTACTCATCTGCCAGCTCTGTACTCATGTGGACAGGTTGACCCTGGTGGACTAAAACTTGTGCACTTCCCATGATTGTTTAGTGATGAGACAGGAACCCAAGTTTCCTTAGGACAATGTCCGTTCGGTTGATTAATTATTAAAAAGATTGCCCCATTTTCCAGCAGCAAGGAAAATAGGCATCGTCCTTTAACTTTTTCTTAGCATCTTCCTTGAGGCAACATTTTATCTTCACTCTCTGGCCCAGAAAGGAAACAGATTTTTTTGTGAACAGGATGGAAATGTTACATTCCAAAACACACGCTGGTGTTTGATTCTGATAAACAAAACTGGGGAAATGTTGTTGGGGAAATGGTTTTCTTAGTCTTCTCTTCAGATGTACATAGCTTCTCTGAATATTAATGTGACAGATTCTTGACTTTGGCAGTTTTCCATCTCAGAGAAAGATATTTCGATTCTAGTTGTGAGAGAACACTATGGAAAGAAGCCAGAAAAAAAGAGACAGACGGGTCTGGCTCAATCCAGCTACTCTAGCTGGAGTTATTCTGTCACTTAACCTCTTGAACACCTCAATTTCCATATCTAGGAAATGAGACAATAACCACTTAAGGCAGGCTGGGTCCTTAGTTTACAACAGCAGAAACCAGCTCCGCAATTTATTGCACAGAGGTTGCCGGGTTGCTTTTGGACCCTGTCAAAAGGAAGATGAATAGGTCAAAGTAGGCCATGAGCTACAAAGATCCCTGAAGCATGTTACAAAGCCAGTCTGAAGGAGCTATGTGGCCTGAATCATGAAGGCTGGTTGACCCATCCTGCCTCTCTCTACTCAGGAAAACCAGTAGAATAGATTCTCTAGTCCCTGTGTTCTTGATGCACATACATCCAAGCCCGTGGAATGAGCAGGATGCAACTATTTGATGAACTTAGGTTATCCCTAGCAGTGAAGGAGTTTGGAAGACAAATATCCAGTGTTGCAGTTTCTATAGAAAAAGGTGGAGTCTTCTTATCTTCCTGTCCACTAGAACCCTTAGAAAACTTCTAAGAATAGGAAGGAAGGAAGGAAGGAAGGAAGGAAGGAAGGAAGGAGGGAAGGAAGGAAGGGAAGGAGGAAAGAAGAAAGAAAAGAAGACAGAAAGGATGACAGTAAGACATGAAGAACAATAGGAAGGAAGGGAAGGAAGAAGGACAGAAAAACAATGTTGTTTTTAACAAAATCTCAAACATTTGCTTTCACCAATAAATACTCAGGAGGCAGATGTTGAGGTGAGAGGCTGCTAGCTTAGAGAGGTAGAGGAAGCACCCAGCTGCCCTTACTCCTTAGCTGTCATCCCAAAAGTAACCTCTTTCTCCATGCAATCTTAAAACCCCTCAGACTGACTCAATGTCCCTCCCTACTATTTCCTGTGCATCTCTCTTTCTGTCCCCCTGACTTCCTCATACTCTCTTTTTTCCTGTCTTCATTCCCTGTCAACTGGTTGCTGCCCTGCCTCTTGACCTATGGTTGATTTTAATCCTGTTTACAATATCAGAAAGCTCTTGGAGGGAAGACCTGTGCTAGGGCTGAGCCACACCACAACTAGAAGCAGGTTTTTCGGGTATATAACACAATCTTCGGGATCACAGTGTGATCAAATATCCTGCAACAAAACAAGGCAAGAAAAAAAAAAACAAGAAGGCATTAAAAAAGGAAGAGAGATTTTTTTCTTTTTTTATTAGATATTTTCTTTATTTACATGTCATATGATATCTCCTTTCCCAGTTTCCCCTCCAAAAACAAAAACAAAACACAAAAAACAACAAGAACAAACCCCTGTTCCCTCCCTCCTCCCTGCTACCCATGCTTGCCACCCCACCCTCTCCTGCTTCCTGGCCCTGGCATTCCCCTACACTGGGGCACAGAACCTTCACAGGGCCAAGGGCCTCTCCTCTCATTGATGACCGACTTGGTCATCCTCTGCAATACATATGCTGCTGGAGCAATTAGCCACCATGTGTCCTCCTTGGTTGGTGGTTTAGTCCCTGGAGTTCTGAGGGTACTAGTTAGTTCATAATGTTGTTCATCCTAAGGGGCTGCAAACCCTTCAGCTCCTTGGGTCCAAGAAAGAGAGATTTTAAAAGGATGGAAAGTTGGCTCAGTGGTTAAGATCCAGGTTTGATTTCCAGCACCCACATAGCAGCTTATAACTGTCTGTAACCAAGGTGTCAGGGGGATCCAAGGCCTTCTTCTTACATCTGAGGGCATCATATGTACATAGTACTCACACACACACACACACACACACATACACACACACACACCCAAAACACCCATTCACATGAAAAACAAAAATGAAGAAAAATAATTAGAAAGGAAAGAAAGAGAGGGTAGAAGGAAGGTCAACAGAAAAAAGAAAGTGAGGGGCCAGCAGGTGACTCAGTAAGTACCTGAGTTTGGACCCCAGTACCTGAGTGAAAGCTAGTATGATGATATGGCACACCTGTAACACAGTGCTGGAGGTTTTAGGAAATAGTATAATTCCTGAAGCTCACCATCTAACCAATCAGTGGTCTCTAAGGAGTCTGTCTCCAAAAAAAAAAAAAAAAAAGAAAAGAAAGAAAGAAAGGAAGGAAGGAAGGAAGGAAGGAAAACGAGAAGAAAATAGAAATCTGGCTCCCATGTACATACAAACACATGTGCACACATGTATAAAACACATATACACTACATACCACCCTCAAATAAAGGCAGAGAGAGAAGTGTAAATGCCCACTGTCGTTCTCTTGGTGTGACAGTAATCTCTCCTTTCCCCTGTATTTACACCAACAAAAGAAAAAGCTCCCTATACAACTCAGTATTGACAGTGCCCACAGCCCTCTGCCCGAGGGCATACCAAGTCTCATCATGACTATGTGCATCTCTGAAGTCAGAGCCTCTGTGTTGTCTCCATTCCTTCACTAGTTCTGATCTGATCCACCTGAGATTCTGTAGTATGGAAAAAGAATGATAAAGTTAACTATCATCCAAATATCCTACATAGATGAGGAGTTGAAATCCATTTCATTATGTAAATACATCACACAGCAGTGGGGATGTTCATAAAACTGCAGTTCATACTTCTATATCAAATCACAGGCTAAAGTATTTTTTATTTACCACCTTCATCCTTTATCCCTTTACCTTCAGCTTTGACTGACTAATGCTCTTCCTATAGAAGCATGACCCAAAATCCCACTCTGTCCTTGAAAATCCTAAGGTTCTCTTGGATTCAGCCATCTTCTTCCTTGTCTCAATATGTGGTGACATCAATTGTTTCTTAATATTTGCAATCAATCAAAACAATACTAGCCAGATACTCTAGTCTACCCTGGTACCCAGCACTCAAGAGGCTGAGGCCGGCGGATGGAGTGTTCAAGGCCAGGCTGGGCTACATCACAAGGGCAAGGCTAATTTGAGCTACATAATGAGACTCTGTCACAAGAAATACACAAACCCATCAGAGCAATCAAAGAGACACCGAAGCTAGCCAAGGCCTGTTTTCTCTGTGGCATCAGGAAATCTTAAATAATTGCCATGGTTTCCAGTTAAATTGTTCTTTGGATACCAGTGCCTGTAACATGACAAACTCTTCCCTCCAGATAGAAATGGAGGTTGCATAACACTGAAAAGGCAGGTCATATCTTGCCCTCCCTTTGATAAGAGTCAGCATAAGCAATGTGTTTTCTTGAACTCAGAGATGCTCTAGCATTTTATAACTCTAAATAGAGACAGTGGGCCAGAGGCAGCCTGTGATCTCAGGAGGCAGGCATCTGAGTTTGGGAGGAGGTTGGCATGTGTGTTAAGCCCTCACCCTGTGGGGTGTGATACCACCTTCAGGGGGACAATGTTCAAACTCAACTAAAGTAGAAGACACTCATGATGCCTGCTGAAGAATAGATGGTTTGTTGATGGTAGGAAGAAATCCACACAGTCGAGTGACCAAAGATCACTGAACTATAAGATTGGTGAGTATGAGAATTGAGAGAAATAAAAAGACTAAACAGCAAGAAAACCCCAACTTACTCAGTTTGTCCTTGTCTGCCTTAATCTGTACAGAGAAATGTAGCTCTCTCTGTACCTGATCTCTCTATATATTTTTCTTGAGACAGAATTTCCCCCATAGCTCAATTTGGCATTGAACTCATAACAATCCTCCTGCCTCAACCTCTCAAGTGCTGGGAGTTCAGGCTTGAGCCGACATACCTGGCTACTATATTTTCAGTTCTTTTTATGTCTTAGCTAAGTTCATGTTACTAGCCACTTGTTTTTTTATATTAGACTCTCTCTGTCCAAATGACCACACACTTTCTGTCTCCCGGCTGCACTGTGACTGACACAATCACCAAGCACCAATTATCTTCCTTAGATGCTCAAGTATCTAAGAAAAATATAATAGGTCATTTTTAAAAGTCTACTAATGCATTGATTTTTTTTTTTTTTTTGGTGTGTATAATAATAGAACTGTGGTTCTATTTGGAAAGAAGACGTTTTGTTCCGTAGAGATACATACTGAAATATTTACAGTGAGTGTTCTCCGTTATTTGTTGCAAAAATAACCTGGGCTAAGAGAGAGAATATAGAGGAGATAAGATTATCTTTGGCCAGGCAGTGGCGGCGCACGCCTTTACTCCCAGCACTGGGGAGGAAGAGGCAGGCGGATTTTGGAGTTCGAGTCTAGCCTGGTCTACAGAGTGAGTTCCAGAACAACCAGGGCTTTACAGAAAAACCTTGTCTCAAAAAACAAAAACAAAAACAAAAGCAAAAAAAGATTATCTTTAAGTTAAAAAAATTTGGAGATGTTGTCACACTAGCTATATGCAAAAATACATCACGTATTTATATAAAGACTACTTAATTGTTGCATATTTTAGAAACTTTAGATAATACAAAGCAAATACAAAATACCTTAGCAGTCCTTAAGATGGCTGGCTCTTCAGTAAAATATTTATAAATTTTACAAATATTAATAAAGGAGAAAGAATCCACCGGTCATTTATTTCCATGTGATTCTACTCTAGCTGATGGACCTCAATGGTCTATCTCTAGGAGAGGGGTTTGGTCTCTAGGACAGAGCTTATCTCAGACCTGAAGACCAGTATTTCTGAATGGTTATCTCAAAGCCTGCCTGAAGACTGTTCCAATGAGCTGGGAAGAAGACACGTACTTTCTGCTTTGTCTGTAATTGTGCTTGGGTGTCTCGGAAGCCCTCTTCACCTGTGAGACTCACTGTGCTACCCCAGAGTTGGTGCAACGGCATAGCTTCTTAGTATAGTCGTAAGTTCAATTCTGTTCTTCAGACCTAGAATGTTTCCATATGTACAAATCAAATGAACTGTTAAGAGATGCTGTGACCAAGGCATATAAAAGGAAGCATTTAACTATGGGCTTACAGTTTCAGAGGGTTAGTCCATGGCCATCATTGGCAGAGAGTAGGGCAGCAGACAGGTAGGCATGGCACTAGAGCTTACCTCCTGATTCAAAAGTTAGAAGCAGAAAGAGACTGGACTCAGAATGGCTTTTGAAATCCTCCCTGAGTGACATACCAACAAGGTCACACCTCCTAATCCTTCCCAAAACAGTTCTACCAATTAGGGACCTTTGATTCAAACAAATGAGCTATGGAGGCCGTTCTCCTTCAAACCATCACTGTCAACTTATACATGTAAGATCCTAACTGTCTTGTCATTATGAGGGCAAATTTTTCCTGAACATGATAGGGGATAATTTCTGGCTTTTCACCTTAATTTAACATGAGTACCACTAGTCAATTTCTAGTCACCCAAGTGAACCAGCAATTAAAACTCCTCACTGTCCTGTTTGCAAAGTGAATTAATATAGTCTATTTCCTTGTTCATTTTACCCCAGTATCAATCTGTAGAGTCTTAACAATTTCTAAGTGTATAAAACCTTCTTTCCTTGGTTTTGACTTTACAATTGGCTCATGCTCCCGCTTCTGATTCTAGTGTGTTTACTGATAAGTGGGGTCTAGGCATTGTGTTAATTTATCAGCTGTAAGGAATCTTAGGCAGTGAGTTCCTGGCTTTCTAACCTTTACAGAGAAGTGAAGCCCACTGCCACCAAGACTCGGGCAATGAGAGCAAACCTGTAAGGGTAGTCAAGGTTCAAGGCAGCTGAAAATCTTCCCGTGGCACCTTCTGGATGAGGTTTCTAGAGAGAGTAAGCAAACTGACACACTTATAGCATCTAATAATAGCTAGTATTTATTATAGTCAATACACACCATTTTCCAGATTCTGAAGATATATAGTTAAACTTAAGCTTTGAAATCAGGATGTTTGATTTAAGTCAATTTCTGATTTAAGTCAGGGTCAAAAGAAAGAAAAGGTATACTAAGTTATTGTTTTCTGGAATTTAAAGATGTTTATTATTAAAAACAATGAATTTATAAAATTCTTAGGGAAATGGATGGATCTGGAGAGTATCATCCTGAGTGAGGTAACCCAATCACAAAAGATCACACATGGTATGCATTCTTTGATAAGTGGTTATTAGCCCAGAAGTTTGGAATACAGGAAGAACGACCCACAAACCACAAGAAACTTTAGAAGAAGGAAGACTAAAAGGTGGACCTTTCATTCCTTCTTAAAAAGGGGAATCAAACACCCACAGAAGGAGTGGCAGAGATTAAATATGGAGCAGAGACTGAAGGAAGGACAAGCATATAGCTATCTCCTAAGAGACTCTGACAATACCTGACTAATACAGATGTAGAGGCTCACAGCCATTCATTGAACTGAGTACACGGTCCCCAGTGAAGGAGTTAGAGAAAGGTTCTATGGAGCTGAAGGGTTTGCAGCCCCTTAGGACGAACAACAATTACTAACTAGTACCCTCAGAGCTCCCAAGGACCCAACCACCAATCAAGGACTATACAGGGTGGGATTGAGTATACTGGCAGCAGGTATGTGGTGGAGGATTGCAAATTCGATCATCGATAGGAGTGAGGGACCTCGGCCTTGTGAGGGTTTTGTGCCCCAGTGTGGGGGAATGCCAGGGCCAATGGGTGGGAGAGGGTGGGGGGACAGGCATTGGGAGGGGGGAGGCAGAAGGGGTTTGTTCTTGTGTTTGTTTGTTTGTTTGTTTGTTTGTTTTGGAGGGGAAAATGGGAGAGGGAAAGTGTACATGTGAATGAAGAAAATACCTAATAAATAAAAAAATAATAATAATAATAAAGATGTTTATTTTTGTTAAAAAAAATTGATATTTTAATTTAAGAGTATGAATATAAAAACTTTATTTTGTACAAAGTTCTTTTAAAAAAATAAAACCAGCTGACCTAGTTTTTAAAGCCTGTTTCTTGTTATAAAAATGAAGTAAAAGATAAATGAAGCAAAGTTTAAACCCCCTTTTATTTCTAGAAAAATTTCAGACTGGTCTGAAGTTGTATTGATTTCTCTTAGGACACTAATACTTGCCTGCTCTTCCATTTGCATGTTTGCTTTGAACTTGCAAACATAAGTAAAAAGTTCAGAGGAAATAAGAAATTACTACAGCCTTAAGTGAATTTAAATAAAATTGCACGTGATTTTTCCAGTCACAAGGTAGACTGAAATCAGATGCCCTAGAGGCATATATTTGGCTCAGGTATATTATCTTCTGGCTTCCATGAGCAACAAAAGAATGTTACCACTCAGGATCCCCTTGGCTTTATTTGTGACTCCTTCCTACATGGGCACACTCATGAATCTAGTCCTCACATGCTTGCTGAGTCCCCAGCACATCTCAAATACCATGCGAGGCCACAGGAACACAGTGATGATCCCTGTATTTAAGCTGTTCATAGAACACCAGGTAAGACAGATGTGTAGGTGGGCAACTGTAGCATAATGTGTCAACTGTGGTAATCAGTGTGTGTACAAGCAAGAGGGATGCTTGAAGAAGAAAACACTTAGCTATCACGGAAGGAAGGACTAACCTGACCAGAGAGGGAAGAGGGATGGTTGCCTAGGAATAGGTTTGCCCTGAGGGAGGCATGGTAAACATGCACTGTCAGGAAGACCTAGGGCATCCCTGTGTCCTAGGGGAGGTGTGAATAAGGCCTGTAGCTGTACTGATAAGGATCCAATCCTTATCAGATTATATAGGTTTCTAGAAGTGAAATCATACTTAGGTGGCAGCGGGGACTGCTGACTTTCCAAGGCTTTCCTTACACACTGTAGAGCAAAGCACATACCCTGCAGAAATGTATTATCCTGTATCCTAGTAGGGCTCTGTTACCCATTCTCAGCAGAGGCAAGTACATGAAAGGAAGGAACAGGACAAAACTGAGCGAGTATAATATGTGTCTGAAGGGTGTCGCATTCTTCTCACCCTCTCTCATGACCTCCTCCACTTGTCTGACTGGCAGTCAGCACTGGAAGGAGAGCTGACAGACCCAAACTGCACTGTTAGACTCAGAGGTTGCTTTTAACTAGGATGTAAGTAACCTGCCTCCTCTGTTGCCAAAGCATAGGATTGGTTAGTAGACTTCGGGAACTCGTTGCTCAGTTATCAAGCCTATCTGTAGATCAGTTTAAAATTATGTTATTTTGACAGTGGTGACTCAAAGACAGCATTTCCTTTTTGTTGAAAGCTGTTTTATACTTTCTGTAGGTGGAGGTCTGTGTTCAGTGAGTGACTCAGGTGGGAACTGGAAGGAAGTGGGCCAGAGCATCCCATGTTCCCCTGAACCAGGTCTTTCAGTTCAGCTGTTATGCTATTTTGTAACTTGTTTGAGCATGCGGGTGGGTCTTTAAATTCACACAAAACACTTTTGGGAGCTAAAATGTTCAGGCCTTGTTTACAAAGCTTTACACTGTATCTGGGAATGTAGTAGGTTTCTCTATGCTGTGATGAGCGTCAGGGAGGGTTGGAACTCTGAAATTTACACAGTACTGGTAGAAGCAGACAATCAAAAGCAGAAGATCTATGCACTTCAGAAAGGAACAAGATACTCAGATAACTAGAGCACAGAACGGGAACCAGGGCTTCAGAATGTCCTCTTTCATCAGTACTGAGGGTAGAACCCAGAGTGTACACACTCTTTGCCTTCAGCTCCTGGTCCTACTGTACCGCCGAGTTAGGCACCCAGCCCAGGGGTGATATTTAAGCAGGAGAATGAGATTTGAATCAGTCAGATGATGACTAGTGGGTAGTGTTCTAGGAAACTGCTTTTCAAAGACCTCAAGGAAGGAGGAGCACATGAAGCAGCTGAAAGAAGTTCTGTGGACCATCAGCTAGAGTGCAAACTGGCAAACACAGGGATGATGTTGAAAAAAGACTTTGAAACCCAATGATAAAAGGATTTTTCAATTATATCCAGGGACTTGTCTCAGGGTGGAGGATCCCAAAAGGAAAAACTGAGACAAGGCTTTAAATTATTTGCTTATTAAATAATTTGCTTATTTACATGTATATATTTTTTTTT
>JADRCD010200905.1:19277-33644 GCA_019843815.1 Montemys delectorum
TTTTTTTTTATTTTAGACAAGGTCTCAATATGTTTCATAGTCTGTTCTTGAATTCATGGATCAAACAATCCTCTTGCTTCAAGCTCAAAAGTAGCAGAAACATCAAGACTCTGTGATTGCCTGGCTTTGGTGGTTTATTTGAAAAGTAATTCTCAAAAAAATGCAATGAGTCGTAGAAGTGAGATAGGAAAAGAAGAAAGCCTATAAACGCTGTGTTAACAGATTGCCTCTCAAATACCTGCAGCACAGTCACTTCATGGCTGTGTAGACCAGCCCTATCAGCAATGGCGCTGAGCTGGGCAATAGCAAGGTTGGTTTCACACGCCTCCCATATGGTTGCTCCTGGGCCCTTCACTCCCTGCCACCGTTAGCCTGCCTTGAGCTCCTGAGAGAATGCCTCAGGCAGAGCAACACAGAAAGCCACTGTGCAAGGGAGTAGTCAGCAGGTGATAGCTTGTGCAGACGTGCGGGCAGAGCACGGGCAGCCTCCTCTGGAAGATTGGCTTTGTCCTGAGGACATGGGGGAATCTGTTGCAACATATTCAAGAATGTATTTCAGAGACTTTAGCTTGGCCCAGTGAACAAGATAGATGTGGGATGGCATGAAACAAAGTAGGAAGAGGAATTAACGGTTGTTATGTTATAATGTCCTTTCTGCTTAAGCCTGCGTAAATTTTCCTAAACCCTGAGGTCAGCTTTCCCTCCTGTTTAGAGAGGTAGGGTATGAAAGTGAGGAGTCTATCTATGATGGGTGCGAGAGGGCTGTCCACCAGGACTGTCATTATGCTAATGTTGAGGTGGGTGGCCCTGGTCCATTCAGGAACAGGTTCAAGGTGAGAAGAGGGCCCACTGAGAAAGATAACACAGAAGGAAGAAAAGGAGGCAGTGACAGGGAAACTGAGAACAAAACCAAGAGAAAGGAGGAAAGGTAGCAGCTTAAGATGTCAAGGACCCAAGGAAGAGTGGTTTTTTTTTTTCTTTTTCATTTTATCTCTTTAATGAAAAGGAAAATGAGAAGACTTCCAGTAGAGGTTTGTAAAAGGAATATATAATCAAAACAAATATATAATCAATACTCATTTCCAACATCATTTTGCTAACAACATATGCACATGTGTGTTTTCACACACACACACACACACACACACAAGTTTTTTTTGTCAAATACAATACATTTTCTAATTTCAACTTTATTTTTTATTAGATATTTTCTTTATTTACATGTTATACGATATCTCCTTTCCCAGTTTCCCCTCCAAAAAACAAAAAAACAAAAAACAAAACAAAACAAAAAAAAACAAAAAACAACAACAAGAACAAACCCCTGTCCCCTCCTCCCTCCCCCTGCTTGCCACCCCACCCTCTCCCACTTCCTGGCCCTGGCATTCCCCTACACTGGGGCATAGAACCTTCACAGGCCAAGAGCCTCTCCTCCCATTGATGACCAACTTGGCCATCCTCTGCTATACGTACGCTGCTGGGGAAGAGTGTTTTAAAACAGGGAATGACTAACCAGAATGGACTTTGTGGGGACCGGTGGGGGGACGGGGGGTGTCAGATTAGTTAAAGACAAAAAAAATTAAAAAACCGTCTGTTGAAGGGTGCTTTATGGAAGTCTGGGTGTGAGCAAAAACTGAAAGATCGTTTACTTGGACTGTAGTGAGTACAATAGCAGAACAGAAGGAAGTGGGAAAGAAGAGGTGAGGAATATAGAGACCGAAAATGAAGTCAATTCCTTCCAGAAGTGAGTGGACTCTGAATCTGATGGACTGCCTTTTCCTTTAATGAGAGAGAGGCTTAAAAATAAGCATTGGTGGGAATGAGCTGAGTGACCTGGTGAAGGGATTGGTAGAGAGATCTAGAAAGAGTAGACAGGGGCCATTTCTTAGAAGACCAGCAGGAGGTGAGAGCCAGTACACACAGGACTACCCTTATACAGGGTATGAGGTGCTCGGCCATTTTACGAGGAGAAAAGCAGACATGGCAGAGTGTGGGTTCTGTGGCATACCTTCTAATTCTAACAGAACTCCGGGGTGGATACTGTTTAACTATGCTTGCATGTCATAAAGTAGGGCCCAGAAACTTTGGTTAACTTACCCAGTGTCACACAGGAGAACCTAGGCCTGAGCCCAAATCAATACATACTTGCCTGCAGTGTTCTCAAACCCGAGTTCTCTGCAGCAAGTGCCCTGAAATTGACTGTTAAGTTCTTGAGTCCCTGCTTTATGACTTGATAATCTGGTACCCAAAGAGTTTTTACCATTTGGTGGATATCTAGCAGAAAGCCTGCCCTTCATTAATGTTTGACCAGCTCCGTACCAAAGGTCTGACTAGAACAAACAGCTTTGCTCTTCCTCCCTCCGTGTGTGGCACATCTTACGGAATCACTTTGTCCTCCTGCCAACAACCCTGCCACGTGGGTGCTATTGTCTGCCCTACAAATGAGAAAACGGAAGCTCAAAGGGGTCAAGAATCTTGCCAGAGGCCACAGAAAAGGTGGTGAAGCAAGAATTTGAAATTAAGTCTTTCTGACTCCTAAGCCTTTGCTTTCCCAACAAAGCATTGTTGTGTCACTTAAGGACAGGAAGGGACCTGCTGGTTGGAGCAGGGATTATTATTATTATAACGCTTTGTAATAGTTCCTGGCAACTAACTTGCTTCCCAGGATTTTGTCTTTCTTCCTTCAACCTTTTGAACCTAAACTTAGAAAGAGCTGCAGGCAAACCATAGCAAATATTTATATAGTGCTAACCATTGTTCCAGGTGCTAGAGGGATAATAACATAATCCTAGATCAACCTTCTGAAGTTCTAATATCTCCGTTTACAGATGCAAAACAAAAAAGCCCAGAGAGGCTGAGTACCTTGCTCCAGGTTATGCAGCCTTGAAGTGTCAAAGCTACCCAGAAACCCTGGCTCTTAAGTCTGGGATTCTAAGTAATTATCTTGCAGGGACAGATGGTCTCTGATATAGAGAATGACTGGACTTTCCTGGTTTCCTGTATTTCCTGACTTCCCAGCCTACCCAATAGTTATTTGACTAAAGGCACAGCATCAGATCTGGGTATAGACCATGGCTCTACCACTCAGAAACTTGTGTAGTCTTGGTCAGAGTTCATAACTTGTTGGAGCTCAGTTTCTTCTTCAGAGATGTGGGGATAGTGAATATAGTCAGATTTAATAGTGAAGATTAAATGAGAAGGAGCGTGCCCATAGCTAAGGAGTACAGTTGGCTTGTGGCATGTGGGCAATAGATTGTGTGTGTGTGTGTGTGTGTGTGTGTGTGTGTGTGTGTGTGTGCAATGTGCTCATGAATAGAGGCCAGAAGAAGACTTATGGTATTATCCTCTATTGCTCTATACGTAATTAGTTTAAGGCAGGGTCTCTCACTGAGCCTACAGCCCATCATTCTACTTTTGTTTTGGCCAGGGGTTCAGCCACCCTCAGTAATCATCTCTTTCTGTATCCCACCTCACCCCTCCCTGAGCATTGACAACAGGTGTTCACGCCAACACTTGGCTTTTTGTTCGAGTGATAAGAAACTGAACTCAGGTTCTCTGCTTGCAAAGCAGCTGCTCTTACCTACTGAGCCATCTCCTCAGCTCCTGGTGCTTCCTGTTTTCAAAAGCATGCCCGTTCAGTATTCATATATCCAACTACTAGGACTCTCAGCTAGGGTCACCTCCGTAGGTTCCTGGGTCTCAGGCTCTTCCCGGAGATGCACCCTCTACACACTAATTGCCATTTTTTCTCTCAGCCCTCTCCCACCTCCGCCAAATTCCATTCCTTGTTCTTCAACCCCTCTTCCACCTAGTTTCCTCTCTCCATCCACCTCCGATGTCTATTTTATTTCCCCTTTTGAGTGAGATTCAAGCATTCTCCTTTGAGCCCTCCTTTGCTACTTAGTTTCTTTGGGTCTGTGGATTGTAGCAGGGTTATCCTGTACTTTGTGGCCAATATCTAATTATAAGTGAGTACATACCATGCATATCTTTCTGGAACTGGGTTACCTCACTCAGCATGATCGTGTCTAGTTCCATCCATTTGCCTGTAAATTTCATGATGTCCTTGTCTTTAATAGCTGAGTAGTATTCAATTATGTAAATAAATCACATTTTCTTTATCCACTCTTCAGTTGGGGGACATTTTGTTGTTTCCAGTCTCTGGCTGTCACAAATAAAGCTGTTATGATCATAGTTAGGCAAGTGTCCCTGTGGTATAGTGGGCTGTCTTGAATATGCCCAGGAATAGCATAGCTGGATCTTGATGTAGAACTATTCCCAATTTTCAGAGAAACCATCAAATTGGTTTCCACAGTGGTTGTACAAGTTTACACTTCCACCAGCAATGGAGGAGTGTTCCCCTTGCTCCACATCCTCGCCAGCATGTACTGTTATTTGAGTTTTTATTTTAGCCATTCTAACGGGTGTACGATGGAGTCTCAGGGTCATTTTGATTTGCATTTCCCTGATGACTAAGGATGTTAAATATTTAAGTGCTTCTTGGCCATTACAAATTCCTCTGTTAAGAATTCTCTGTTTAGCTCTATACTCCATTTTTAAATTGGCTTATATGGCTTGTTGGTGTTTAAGTTCTTGAATTCTTCATATATTTTTGGATGTTAGTCCTCTGTCATATATAGGTTGGTAAAGATCTCTCCCCAATCTGTAGGCTATTTCATCCTATTGATAGTGTCCTTTGCCTTGCAGAAGCTTTTCAGTTTCATAAAGTCCCACTTATTAATTGTTGAGGTGTCCACGTCCTGTATGTAGCCAGACGGGACTTCCAGCGAAGGGAGGGAGACACCAATCCACCCATAAAATCTTTGCCCAAAATTTGTCCTGTCTGCAAGATGCACAGGGATAAAGATGAAACATGGATCTCGGGGATGGCCAACCAATAACTGGCCCAACTTGAGACCCATCCCATGGGAGTCAACTCCTGACAAGATTAATGATACTCCGCTATGCTTACAAACAGGAACCTAACATAACTGTCTCCTGAGATGCTTTATCCAGCAGCTGATGGAAACAGATGCAGAGACTCACAGCCAAACACTAGGTGGAGCTTGGGAAGTCTCCTGGAAGAGTGGGGAATAGGATTGAGCCAGCTGGATGGGGCAAACATACCACAAGAAAGCCTCCAGAGTCAACTAACCTGGACCCATGGTGGCTCACAGAGAATGAGCTAACAAGCAAAAAGTATGCAGGGGCTCTACCTAGGCCCCCTTCAAATTTGTAGCAGATGTGCAGCATGGTCTTCATCTGGTTTTCCTAACAACTGGAACAGGGGTTGTCTCTAACTCTGTTGCTTGTCTTTGGATCTCTTTACCCCTAGCTACACTGCCTTATCAGGCCTCAGTGGGAAAGGACGCACTTAGTTCTGCTGCAGTTTGATGTGTTAGGGAAGGTTGGTACTCACGGTGGGGCGGGGGGGGGGGGGAGGCTTCCCCTTCTCCTCAGAGAAGGGGAGAGGGTAATAGGGGCGTGGAGCTTTTGAGAGTGGGACTGGGAGGAGAGGAGGGAGGGGCTACAATCTGAATGTAAAGTGAATAAACAAATTAATGAAGAAAAAAATAAATAAAAGCATGACCCAAAGACGATCACAGACAAGACTCTGGCACAAGTCTGCTTGGCTTCAGACACCTAGCATGTAATAACTATGGAAACTGAGGCTCACGCAACTGCTTCCCAGTGCTAGACAGTCCTTCTTTGACCTCCATGGTGTGTGGTCAGTGGGTTTGTCAGTCTTTGCACACTTAGTGTCTTCGTCTCTTTCCCCTTTCCATCTCACTGGGATGAGCTGTCAATGCTGAGAAGGCAACACCAGGACCAGAATGGAGGTTGGAGACTATAGAGCAGGGACTGAAAGCCAAAACTGAGTCTATGAGAGACAGATGGAAACCACAGGAATTTCCAGGATCACATAGAGGGTCCACAACACTGCCGACATATCCCAACAGGGAACTCAAGATCAGGAGCTAGTGCCTGGTCAAAGTGATCCTGTGGGTCAAGCTTCCATACATTTTAAGGTACATTGAATACTTGTACTTCTAAATCATTATTAGTCATTGAACTACATTACTCTTTAAGTTTTTACACAAATTTTAATACACTAACATAAAATTTACTAATTTAATCATTTTTAAGCCTATGCGTCAGTAGCATTACCTACACTCATGGTGTGTAAGCAAGCTCTAGCACTCTCATGATCTTTTACAACTGAAACTCCCAGCTCATTGTGGAGCAGCTCCTTGTTCTTCTTCCACCTCCTCCGGGTCTCTCGTGTCCACCACGCCAGTCTCTGTAAGTTTGAGGTCTCCAGCTTCTGTGTGTTAAACTGACACTCAACATCTGCCTACTGGTGGCTCGCTTATTGCACTTAGCACAAGGTACCTCTATATAATAACAAGTACAGGAATTATTTCCCTTTTATAGCTAAATTAACTCTTTTCACTTGTGTCCTGCCATTTGTGGTCTGAGAATGGTACTGGAAATTGGACTCCCTAGGAGGCTACATTAGTGTGAAAGTTTCTAGAATTCACAGGGTGGTCTGAGGAAACACAGATGAGGGAGAATCTGTGTTAAGAAGAGAAGACTGTTAACATATAAACTCGGAGTGACCTTTATGTTCTACAGTGAAACAGGAGAATACTTAAGAGTAGATAAAGTGTTCAGAGCCTGGAAAGAAGGGTGCTGGAAAAACAGTGAAAAGCCTGGAGGAGTGGGGGGGGGTGGTAGATGGCAAGGGATACTTGGGGGGGGTATACTATAAGCTTGCTATGTGTGGTTGATGTCCACAGTGTTGTTCTTAGCAAAGCAATAAATTCTCTCTCTCTCTCTCTCTCTCTCTCTCTCTCTCTCTCTCTCTCTCTCTCTCTCTCTCTCTTGCCTTCTCGCTCTCCCTCCCTCCCTGTTTTTGGGGAGGGTAGCTAGAAAGTGCAGACAAAAGGAAAACCCCTCCAGGAGGGCATTTGGAGAACCATGCTTTGGACACAAACTCTATTTTAATATAAGTCCATTTCAAGTGGCATTATCAAACAAAAAAGATGGTCCAGAAGTGCTTCTTCAAGATTTAACTTGAATAGTCACTGATCTTCCTCACTCAACACCCTGGGCATGCTGTGCAAAGCATAGACTCAGGGACCCTGAAGATGGGATATTTTGTATCCCCCTCACAACCTGGGTTTAGAACTCTAGCCTAGGCTTATTTGTATGATCGCTACACACACTTTAAGCAATTACTTGTTGAACTAATATACAAGCACATGTTCACTAAGGACAAGAAAGTACTTTAAAATATATAAAAGATCCTTGTCAAAATCACAGACTCTAGGGTAGAACCTGTTACTGGTATTTTGCTAAATGTACATAATATCAAGTGCCTTCTAAATATTTATATATACACCCATAGACCCGAGTGTTAGCTTATTAATTTTATTTTATTGATTCTTATACCTCTACCTCCCTTCTAACCCTTATTCCACCCTAATCCCTTCCAATCCCCCAACATTAGGTAGGAGAGAAAGAAGTTTAGAGGGGAACAGAGATGTAGATCAGGCTACTTCCTGCTGATTAGGGGAGTTGGGTTCCTTGGGCTAAGTTCAGTTTTTGTCATTAGACTATCCAACAGTCCAGCAATAACAAATGCAGGAATAGGAAATAGCAGGGACCAGCAGAGACCAGCAGAAACCAGCAGGAACCAGCAGCAGCAGCTCTCCCATTGATCTCCTCTCCAGTATCTCCAGAATTAAACTATCTGCAGCTGGCAAAATCATGCCCCTGCTAGTGCATGCAGCAAAGCATAATCACCTCCTGTGAAGGAGCCTCCTATCCCACATCTGGGATTAATACAAAAACATATCCACATAACATAACTGGGTTTTAAAGAAACCAAAATTCTCACTACACTTGAACAGTTCCAAACCGTCATCCAAGAAGCTTCTTTTTAAAAAATGTTAGATGAGCCAGGCAGTGATGGCGCACACCTTTAATCCCAGCACTTGAGAGGCAGAGGCAGGCGGATTTCTGAGTTCGAGGCCAACCTGGTCTACAGAGTGAGTTCCAGGACAACCAGGGCTACACAGAGAAACCCTGTCTTGAAAAAACAAAACAAAACAAAAAAATGTTAGATGTATTTATTTGATTATTTTATGTGTATGAACGTTCTAACTGTATATATGTACATTGCCTGCTGTCTGAGGAGGCCGGAAGAAGGCATTGGATCCCCTGTGACTGAAGTTACAGATGAGCCTCCGTGTGAGTGCTGAGAATCAAACCCAGTTCTCAGCAAGCGCAACAAATGCTCTTAACCACCAAGTCATCTCTCTCTCTATCGCTAACAGAAACTTCTTTTTGCAGTGGGTAGCAGTCAATGCAAAGATACATAACTGGTCAAAGTACTGAAGATAAGAGAGTGAACGCTGAGCCCTAAGGCTCAGGGAACATGGAAGAAGAGGAAGCCGGAAGAATATAAGCTGGAGAATAGGGAGGAGCTGTGAAATGTGGTCTTCTGGACCTGACACAGCTACTGTACTCACAAACTCACAAAAGTGTGACTACCTGTAGATAGCCCTGACGAGATCAGCCAGAACAAATTCTCACATTGATGAGGGAGATACTCTCCAGGCCCCATTCCTTACCAGGGAACCAGGGGCAAGTTAATAGCTGCAGGGGGTGGAAGAATCACCCTTTTTTTTTTTTTTTTTTTTTTTTTTGATGAGTGTGGCTGCTGTGGCTCCCATGCTCTAGTAGATGGCACCACACCATGCACATAAGCACTGCACTAATTGGAGCTCTGGGGTGTTTTTTGTTGTTTTGAGGGTTTAGTTTGGTTTTTTGACACAGGGTTCCTCTATGTGGCCCTGGCTGTCCTGGAACTCGCTTTGTAGTTCAGGCTGGCCTCAAATTTAGAGATCTGCCTGCCTCTGCCTCCCGAGTGCTGGGATTAAAGGCGTGCGCCACCACCGCCGCCTTGACGTGTGTGGCTTTTGTCTTTGTTTCTTAAAGAAGACTTGAAGTTGGAAGAGAAATGTGTTGGGAGGGATATGAGTGGAAGTTGAAGGGAGGAATGGGAGGTAATATGATCATATTTTATTGTATACATGTATTACATTTTCAAAGAGTACAATTATACTTATTATATAAATATTTAAAAGCTGTGAATTATTTATTAAGTTGTAATTTATTAATTTTTTATATACATGGATTCAAATTCTATTGGTACAAAAGAACATAGAAGCTCTCTCCTCCTGCTCCCCCACATTCTAGCTTCACTGCTTCTTTTGGGGAACATTCAGTTCTCCCAGTTTCATCTATATTCCTCTAGAGAGGGTTTTTTTTTTTTTGCATGTCAAAGTAATTGTTCATTATCATTTTCCTCAATTGGTTTAATAGGCAGACACAAATATACCAATTGCCCTTTCCCTCAAACTTGTCTTGAAGACCATTCTGAATCAGCACATGTAGCTCTACCTCAATTGTTTCTGAAGACGTACCATGAACCTAGCCTCTCCCACGTCAGCTCAACTGTGGGCGTCCCTCCCTTGCTCACACACCTTAGATACAACTCAAGCCTATGCCCACCACTTGTCTAATAGGGCTCAGTCCCCACTGGCGCCAGCTCCTCCATTCTTTGCCCTTCTCTCACATTAGCCTGCCCAAAGTGCATCTTCCTCTTTTTTCTGTTCCACAAAAATACTTTATCATATCCCAACCCTCAGAGCTAACACCAGCATTTACCACACCCCTTGGTGTTTCTGTGTGTCACGTACTATTGAGTATTGCTATTTTGAAACACATGCCTCTTCTACCAGATTGTAAACTTGTAAGACAGGGGCCACATCATCTGTGTTCTGTGGTGCTTCAGACCCATCACTGAGTAAAAATGTCAATTCTGGAAGTTTCTCAGAAGGCCAACACTGACTCACTCTAGCATCATAGTGGCACATCACCGAGCAGAGTCCAAAGCTGAATCATTTGTCATGTCTAGAACACTAGGCTGAAGGCTAAATGCTCTGCTGCTCACTAGGATGTGATGGGCAAGTTTAAAAGAGGCAAAAGGGTGGAGCCACAGAGTTTGTAAAGCAGCAGGCATGAAAGGACTGCTCATCCCCACCCCACATGGCTCTGAATAACAAGGCAAATAGATTCTACACTGATCTCTCCAAGTTTTGTGTCCAGAGACCTAATGGAGATCATTTTCTACCTCACAGACAGCGTGATGCCACAAAATTTGAGAAAACCCACCGCTAATGTGACCACTCTCACTTTTATGCAACCTCTTTCAGATTTTGTTCACACTCACATATTAAAGATATTGTTCATAGGAGTGCTCACAAAAAGGGACCTATCATGACTGCCCTCCAAAAGACCCAACAAGCAGCTGAAAGAGTCAGATGCAGATATTTGCACCCAACCAACAGACAGAAGCAGCTGACCCCTGTTGTTGAATTAGGGAAGGGCTGAAAGAAGCTAAGGAGAAGGGCGAGACTACAGGAGGACCAGCAGTCTCAATTAATCTGGACCCCCGAGATCTCTCAAACACTGGATCACCAAACAGACAGTATACAGCAGCTGATATGAGGCCCCCAACACACACACAGCAGAGGACTTCCGGGTCTGTGTTCATTTAGAGATGATGCACCTAACCCTCAAGAGACTGTAGGCCCCAGGGAGTTTAAAGGTCAGGTAGGGTGGGGGATGGGAGCATCCACATGGAGACAAGGGTGTGGGGAGGTGTGGGATGAGGAGCAGTCGGAAGGTGGATCAGGGGAGAGGGCGGGGAATGGAATATGGAGTGTAAAAAATAAATTAATTTAATTAAAAAATGAATTTAAAAAAAAAGATACTATTCAGTAGCTACAGTTCAAGTAGACAGGATCCTTTGCAAGCCAATCTGCAGGTCCTGGTAGGAAACCAGATGAGTGAGTCATTCTCACCCAGACCCCATGGGTCTATCTTCTTGAGTTTTTCCTTCCTATATTTGGCATGGAATGTCTAGGTTAGTATTCCCCTATTCTTCTGATCCTATACCTCAGAAAGATAAATATGAATCTCCATCCTGCTTTATCGTCTGTAGCTAAAATGGAATTAAGATGGGAACATGGGCATAAAGAGAGAATATCTGTAGTCTGATAAGCTCCTTTTGAGTACAAATCATCTCTTTCTCCCAAAGGAATAGTAATACTCAAAGTTTGGATCTGTAGTGCTTTCAGAGGAGGGACCCCAATACCACAGCCCACATAGCCTTTACTCTTTGTTATTCATTGTTCCTCCAGCATACTTAGCATTCTCAGCCTAGCTCCGCTCACTATCCATGTGAACACACTCTCCTTCAGCCAGCCACACTTTGCCCTCTTTCTTTTTTTATTTATTAGATATTTTCTTTATTTACATTTCAAATAATACCCCCCCTTTCCTGGTTTCCACTCTGAAAAAAAAAAAAAAAAGAAAACCCTATTACCTCTCCCTTCCCCCGGCTCACCAACCCACCCTCTCCTGCTTCCTGGCCATGGGGCATAGAACCTTCACAGGACCGAGAGCCTCTCCTCCCATCGATAACCGACAAGGCCATCCTCTGCTACACATGCAGCTGAAGCCATGAGTCTCACCATGTGTACTCTTTGGTTGGTGGTTTAGTCCCTGGGAGCTCTGAGGATACTGGTTTGCCCTCTTAGGTACTTGGTATTGTAGGGATTCCTTTGTTCCCTCCTGCTCTGTCTGGATGACAAAAAGGGGGGAATAAATAAAATCTTATGCAGTCTAAAGAATTGGGCAGTCTAACCGCTCCATCACCAATCGTCTCTACCCTTGATCAAATTACCTAAAAAGCAAGCACAACATAGCAGCTCCCGCCTGGAAACAGTACACAAGTTCAGAGTTGTGAGACAGACGGCACAGAATGAACAGACAGAATAGAATGAACACACTGACCCTTAGCTGCTCTCCAGATTTCTAACCTCCAAGAATTAGAGAGCTTCCAACCTTCTGCTGACACTGCTCTGATTAGTCTCACCTGCCCACTGACCACTTATTTGTTTGAAAGAATTCCTATTAGTTTGAGATAGCTGCAAAATAAATGAAACTATCTAGTTTCAAATGTTGACACTGTAAGTGGGTAGTGGGTTTTGTCATACTTTTGCAATCTCTGAAATTAGCATTATGATGTCTTGGCAGGGTTATGGTGAGGATCAGGTAAAATGGCACTTAAGCAATTCAGGCAGACTCTGATTTCATAGTAGTTTATCAATAAATACACATACTCTTTTTTTGAGTTTTTTTTTTAAAGTTTATTTATTTATTTTATGTATATGAGTACACACTGTAGCCGTCCAGATAGTTGTGAGCCTTCATCTGGTTGTTGGGAATTGACTTTTAGGACCTCTGCTTGCTTTGGTTGGCCCCACTCGCCCTGGCCCAAAGATTTATTTATTATTATAAGTAAGTACACTGTAGCTGTCTTCAGACACACCAGAAGAGGGCATCAGATCTCATTACAGATGGTTGTGAGACACCAGGTGGTTGCTGGGATTTGAACTCAGGACTTTCAGTAGAGCAGTCAGTGCTCTTAACCACTGAGCCATCTCTCCAGCCCTCTTTTTTTTTTTTTTTTTTTTTGGCAAGGTTTCATGTAGCAGACTTTCATAGAGGTAAGGTTGGCCTTGGTCCATATCTGTAGGTCAGAGTGACTTTGAACTCCTGATCCTCTATTCTCCCCCAGTACTGGAATTATAGCATGTTCATTTATTTGTTTGTTTGTTTGTTTTAGAGACAGGGCCTCACTATCTACTCAGGCTGACCTTGAACTCATGGTCATCCTCCTGTCTTAGCCTCCCAGATAGTTGAAATTAGAGGAATATAAACTTATGCCTGTAATACATAGTGTTCAAAATATGCTTCTTGGAGCATTTACTTCCCAGATTGTAAAAGTAGAATTATGGCAGAAAAATTAGATGACATAGCAGCATATAGAGAGAAAATTAAAATGATAACGGCCATACTTATGGATACAACAGTCCTTTCCCACAGCAACTCCTATCCTGGAAGCAAAACTGAGATAGAGTGCTTCCTATATTCTTTGCTGTTCATCTATGCCTATGCAAGAGTAAGCGCATAGTTTTTAAATGAAAGAAATACTATTCTATACTAATTTTGCAGCCTGCTTTACTTGGTATAAACAAGTCCCCATTTCATATAATATTTTCAAAGTCATGGTAAGTAGTGCCAAGTGAGTGAAATTCTATCCTGTGCCTTCTCTCTGGGGTTAAGAGCTGGATAAAGTACTTAATCAGTTTGGGAGAGAATTTATTGTCTTGTCCTTCCAGACTAGGGAGAAAATCGCCAAATCACCAATTGTTGGCTGGTGTTAGGGGTGGATACACAAGGGAACAAGTCTGAGAGAGAATGAGCTGACTAGATCAGCCCTGCAACGTGTTTGAAATGAACTTTCTGTTCCATACTGTTGTCTGTTCTTCCTTCTGGGTGTGGAGAGGGTGGAATCCAATTTACAACTCAGTCATGTAGCAGAATGAGTGGAATTTTCCAGCTGTTTCCTCTTCTTGGTGCTTGGCAGAGTTACAGTTTTGCCTTCTGGGAGCTATTAGGCTACAAACCCCAAAGCTTAGCTGGCTGTCTCAGCAGGTCAGATTGTGGGAACTCTGTTTTGGTTGGCACAAACAACCACATAGGATTTCACACCATAAATACTGTGCGGGCTTGCTTTCCTTGTGCTAGATTCCCCATAAACATGTTGAGTGAGGACAGTAGCCCTCCCCACCTCAACACACACACATACACACACACACACACACACACACACACACGGACACACACACAGGCACACACACGGGCACACACACGGGCACACACGCGGGCACACACATGGGCACACACACAGGCATACACACACAGGCACACACACAGGCACACACACGGGCACACACGCGGGCACACACGCGGGCACACACGCGGGCACACACACGGGCACACACACACAGGCACACACACAGGCACACACACAGGCACACACATGGGCACACACACGGGCACACACACACAGGCACACACACAGGCACACACACGGGCACACACGCGGGCACACACGCAGGCACACCCATCCTGAGCACAGATTCTCTGGCAGCAGAATCCTCTCTGATTGCCAGAGTCTAGGGGAATCTGCTAAGAAAAACACTGCTTTGACTTTTCCCAACCCCTCACACCCACTGTGAAGAGCCTTTGTTAGGGCTCCTTTCCTCATTCTGACAGACTGCTTCCTACTTCTAGAATAATTCTTGTTCTGTTGTCAGCAAACAAACAAACAAACAAAGAAAACAAAAACAAAAATAAACAAACAAAAACCCCTGCCTTTGG